>JBBPBX010010070.1:24849-36455 GCA_038048925.1 Garcialebias charrua | reverse complement strand
GCCTCAACCCAGTGCTGGGATTACTGGATTAGAACTCTATTCCATTATCTCCCCACACTACACAGTGCACGCGCAGACACACACAATGACACACTGTCTTGACCAGAGAGGACAAACTGAAGACGAGCTACAGCGTCAATCACAACAGACAAAATTTACACACACACACATACACACACACACACACACTTCTGCTTTTAACACCAGTGGGTGAAATCTCATCTCTTCATATTACCATTAGACACAGTGCTCACGTTGTTTTTAGGATGTCAGATAAAAATGTAAACTTGGGTATCTTTGTCAACAAAGCAGCTACCTTAAAAGTAGGGAGATCGACCGATAGTTAAATGAGAAAGTGATTTGACTGATTTAAAAAAAAGTTTTAACAACAATGGTCTGAACTTCATTTATATTTCAGAGCACTACCTCGTGGCCAGTTAAAACAACTTTGTATTGTTTCTAGGATATTGTTCAGGGGTATGTTTTTCAATAAAATAAGATTGGAAAATTGAAGGTGCATTGTGACCTTATAACACCTGACAGTGTCGCTTATAACACAAAATCGGAATCGGACAAAATCGAAATTGGCAGGTCAGACTTTTTAGAAATCTGCGATTGGCCAGAAAACTGCAATCAATGCACCCTGACTTAAAAGAAATGTCTTCATTCAAGAAAATACAGGGAACCCCCGTGTTACGAACGAGATCGGGACCTGAGAACGGTTCGCAGCTCGATCCGTTCGTAGGTAGGGGGTGAAAATTATATTTAAAAAAAAAAATTATTCATTCATTCATTCATTCAACCTTTATTTATCATGCTAACGGAGCGCGCGCACACATTTAAGCATGTAAAGTAGTGTACTGTAATGTTAAACATTGCTATTCACATTTACAGAATAAATAAAAATATATTTTCTTACTTTGAGATGGTCAAAGCCGACATCTTAGGTTGCCATGCGTTGATTGTTGTCGGGCCGAGCAGCGCGCCACCGCAGCTGCTCCAGGCCTGTGTTAGCTAGCTGGCTAGCTTCTGCTAGCCAAGCCATGAGCTAGTGTTGGAGCGGCGGCGCGATCAATCTGCAGCTTCTGCTGCTCCAGCCGCTGCTCCAGCCTGAGACGTCCACAGAGCTATTCCAGCTAGTAATTAATCCACATGATGCGATCCTGGTCACCAGTGTTCAAAAGGCCGGCTCCCGTGTTAGCTCCAGTGTTAGCTCTGGAGCTAGCCAGGCCGGAGGTGTAGCCAGGCCGGCTGGAGGTGTTCGCACGGCGGCCTGGCACGATCGGCGATAAATCCGCTCCTGCCTGAGACATCCACAAAGTTCACAGAGACGTTTCCAGCTAGTAATTAATCCATATGAAGCCATCCTGGTCACCAGTCTTCGTCCAGCTCTCGGCAGCTAACCTAAGATGGCGTCCGCCGGTGTTCTACATTAATTTGTGACCGGAGACCCCAGTGACTGAACCTTAAATAGCGTCCGGTGTTCTACATTAATTTGTGACCGTGTAAACTGAAGACCTACTTCCTGTTTCCCAAAATTGCTCAAAAATTGCTCAAAAATGATCAGAAATGATCTTTTTTATCATAATTATTATTTATAAAGCCTTTAAAACAACCAGAGCTGCAACAAAGTGATGTACACATGAAATTAAGAACATTTAAACACAAAAAAAAAAAAAAAAAAAATTTTTTTTTTTTTTTTAATTCATATTTTTATTAAATATGATATGTTCGTAAGTCCCGTGGTTCGCAGGTCGATGGGGTCGTAGGTCGGGGGTTACCTATGGCCAAAAACTCTGAAATTACAACGACCACAACCCTTGACCTTCAAATACATTGAAATAAGAAGAACAACCTTTGTCCTTGTGTTTCAAAATGCAACGAGAGCTCACAAGAGAAAAACATTGCACAATTTCACATTGGTCTGAAAACTTTCTCGCAAGCTACCCCTCGCCTAGCCTGGTTAAAACCAGACCCTTGTCCTTCACTTCGCTTTGTACTAGGGTCTGGCATTTCTCCCATAGAAAACGATTTCTCCGGTCGATTTTTGACCGGACCAATCAGAGAACAGAAGGCGGAGTTTTGAACGACGTCGACTGACGTCGTCAGTTAAAATGGCTGCCGCCACGAAGGAATTTTCATGAAAACAAGGTAAAAAACTATTATTTCTTTGCTGAGAAAAAATATATTTCTTAGCTGACGTTATATCAGAAGTGTTCCTGAGCTTAACAGTTCCTAAATCAATTCACGAAATGGTCAAATCTGCTGGATTTAAATTGTTTCGGTTTGACATTTTCCAAACAGCCTCGGGTGCGCTACGAAAATAAATGATAAAAAATCGAATTTTATCTCAAATGTTTCATCTAGGCCAACAGTCAGTAAATTAGAGCCATATAATTACACACTGGTAGCAGAAAAAATATCCACCGAGTGGTTTCTGAGCTATTTATCTGATAGCCTGGACCTCGCCAGGCTAAACTAACAAAACTCCGCCTTCTGTTCTCTGATTGGTCCGGTCAAAAATCGACCGGAGAAATCGTTTTCTATGGGAGAAATGCCAGACCCTAGTACAAAGCGAAGTGAAGGACAAGGGTCTGGTTTTAACCAGGCTACCCCTCGCCCAAAACAACAATAAATAAATAAAAAATAAAAATAAAATAAAAACACTGCTCAAGATTTTTTTGTCCGGGTGGCACAGGGGCACAGTTGGTAGGTAGAGCTGCTACCTCTCAGCGAGAAGGTTGCCTTGATCATCTCTGTGTTCATCAGTGCGAGCAACATGTTGCTGTGACAAAAATAAGGAAGAACGCACACAAAGGAGTTTCACTCTAATGTCCTGAGAGTTTCCACAGCTCACAGTCTGAAACACTCCTGTAGTTTTTACAGTTGCTGAATCTGTCTCTATTTATTTTATCTAGTTTTTTATTTTTATTTTTTGTAATTTTATGATCAGCTGTTTGAATTTTCAGTGACAGCTGTTTTGAATGCCTTTGGTGAAGTGTTTTTATTATAAACCAGGTAGAATCGTGATAAATAGAAAAATATAACAAATGAACATAAACAAGTAAGCACCGTATTTTCCGCCTGATAAGTCTCACCTTTCTATAAGTCGCTTTGTCCAATTACTGGCAATAAATTGGAAAAATCCATAAATGTGTTGTACCTCTATTTAAGTCGCATCTATTATGCGTCACCGCTACGCGACGCGTCAGGGCGTCATTTGCCCTGCTGAAAATGGCGGCCACAAGAGCAAGTGAGCACGGAAGGACTTTACAAGATTGACACGGTAAAAACAATTATTTGTTTGCTGAAAATTATAGCAAAGATGTGTCTTAGCTGAACTTTTCCTTAATAAATGAACGCAATTGTCAAATCAGCTGGATTTAAAAAATAGTTTTGCTACGTGCATGCGCACGGGTGGGACCGCAGTATTTTCTGTAAAATTTAGCAAAATAAACATTTATAAAATATATTTCTTAGCTGACATTATAGCACAAGTATTCCTGAGCTTAACCGTTCCTTAATAAATTCACAAAATGGTCAAATCAGCTGGATTTAAAAAAGTAGTTTCGCCACGTGCATGCTCGCGGGTGGGACAGCTTTATTTCTTTAAAATTTAGCAAAATAAACGCTTAAAAAATATATTTCTTAGCTGACATTATAGCACAAGGGTTCCTGAGCTTAACCGTTCCTTAATAAATTCATGAAATGGTCAAATCAGCTGGATTTAAATTGTTTCGCTTTGACGTCTTCCAAACCGTCGCATGTGCTGCAAAAATAAATTGTGAATAAATCGAATTTTAGCTCAAATGTCTCATACAGCTAACAGTTTGTAAATGACCACCAAGTAATTACTTTCTGTAAGTTTAAAGAAAATCTGCCGTTTGGTTTATGAGCTACGTATTTGCTAAAATACCCGGAAAAACAACTAAGCTAACTGCGACACATTTACGGTTATAAAACATCAAATTTTATCTCAAACATCTCATAAAACTAGTCAGTTGTAAATGTCCATACAGTGATTACTTTCTGTAAGTTTGATAAAAATCTGTCCTGTGGTTATTGACTTATTTTGCTAACAAACACTGAGCTAACAGTAGTTCATACCTCCAGAGCAGGAGGCCGGTCTGCAACAGAGTGAGTCCGACCAGAGGAGGCTGCCGTCGGACACATGAGGTGGGAACGGTCGGTGGACCCTAGCGGCCAAAAGTGGTACTGCATCATTTTTTGCCAAAATGAAAAACTGACATATCTGAGCCAAAAATTGGTCTAAAAATATGGGAAAAATCCATAAACAAGTCTCACCTCTCTATAGGTCGCAGGGCATGCAAATTAGGCAAAAAGGTGCCACTTATAGACCAGAAAATACTGTAAATAGTAAATGGGGGAGTGGTGGCGCAGAGGTTAGAGATGGTGGGCCCGTGATCGGAAGATCGCTGGTTCAAGCCCTGGTACAGACGACATTAAAAAATATGGGTGGAAAAAGTGAAACACTCACACCTGCCTCCACCCTCATTCACCCCACTCTGGGCCCCTGAGCAAGGCCCTTAACCCCCACCATCTGCTCCCTAAAGCCTCCAATAGACCTCAGCGTCCTACCTGGACGCCACTCTACGCGCGCATTTAGTGCGCATGCGTTCGCTGTTATAGCTCTTCTTTCGTTCTCGCGGTAATTCTCACGTTTTCGCTCCAAATCCTTGTTGTAATTTGATCAGCTGCACGCGAAGCAGGACAAACTGAGGTCGCTGATTGGTCACTTGCTGACACGCCTACTGAAATGATTGACAGCGAGTGGGACAAGCCGCTGTCTCTCTGCTCCAGACGATCAGCGGTTCGCTCGGCAGCTCCCGCTGCGGTCTTTCTATCTTTATGTTAATAAAAACTAATAAAAAGTGGGAAAAAAAACAGGGAGCGCTTTTCCTGCAGCCTACAGCCCACCAGGAAATATTTAAAACATCGCGCAGCCAGGTAGGACCTGAATTCATTCATTTCAGTCATCGAGTGAACGGAGGAAGAAGCGATTACTTGACTTTTGGCAAAAAAACAAAAGAAAAGGCCCGATCAGCGATAAAGAAGAGGAATTTAATTCATTTGTGTAACATACAAAACAGTCCGGCGCCGGGGAAGTTTATGGTCAGACACCGCGCAAGCGTGCGCGGTCGTAAAAAAAGAGCTTTGCGCGTTCGTGCCCTGAGGGGCTGCGCGGGGCTACGCTTTTGCCACAGCGTACGTACGTCGTACAGAGGCGTATAGGCAGTACGCGCAGGTATACTGGGGGCTTGAACAGGTCTCTCTTGAAATTGAGTTCTCATGGCTCAATGAGACTACCTGTATGAATAAAGGGTAAATAATAAAAATTAAAAAAGGTATTTTCTTTGCAAAAATTCCAGAAAATATTGTTTTGACTAATAAACAAGACACGCTAAGAAAAGTTGATTTTATATTTCCGTATGAACATTTTAATGTTAGCATCTGGAAAAAGTAAAAAAATGTTTTTGTGTTATTTTATACTGTGAAAATTAGTTTTGTTTTATTTTGGACTCTTCTGAAAATGAGTTTGACCTAATTTTTTTGGTTCGAAATGACTCATGAGAAATCAAAAAGGACAAAATACAAGTCAGCAGAGTTTATGGTAAAAATAAATAAATAATAAATAAAATACAAATGCAGGTAGTCCTCAACTTACGACGGCCTCGACTTACGACGTTTCGGGGTTACGTCACGCATCTCATACATTTTTTATTTATTTATTTAAAAATCTTATTTTATGTGTTTAAATGTTCTTGATTTTATGTGTACAGCACTTTGTTGCAGCTGTGATTGTTTTAAATGGCTTTATAAATAAAGTATTATTATTATTTTGAAGCAGATTTACGCAGTTTCCGGAGGGAAGGGGGAGCTTGACACGCTCAGTGGAAACTTACAGGAGCGGGAGACCTCATTGTTTCGACAGGCAGACCGGAGCAGACCTTACTGTAAAACTCTGGACCGCTGGACCGCGCGTGGAAATACAGAAGACCTTATTGTTTGGAGCTGAGGTTTACAACGCAGAGAGGCTACAGCTGAGCAACGAGCTAACATGCTAACAGACGTTGCTGTAAACGCTGTGGACCGCGTGAAGCAGCAGAGCTCACCAGCTCCCAGTAAGAAATTAACTCTTTTTTTTCCCTTCATTATGGTGCCGAATGTATGTGTTTTTTATAATTATGTAGAGTAATGTGTTAGGATAGGCTAAGTGCTTGGTAAAAAAAACTGTACTGTACGTATGAGGTGCCGTTTGGACGTATTTTCCGACACGCCGATTTTCGACTTACGAACGGGTGTAGGAACGGAACTGTGTCGTAACTCGGGGACCACCTATATTGCCTCATCTCTGTCCTGTGATGTCCTTAGTCTTGTCCCATCTCATGGAATTACAGGTAGTCCCCGACTTACGAGCGAGTTCCGTCCCTAGGGGGCGCTCGTAAGTCAAAAATTCGTAAGTAGGATCACATAGTAAAAAAAAAAAAATTTTTTTTTTTTTTTTTTTTTACTTTTTTTTTTTATTATTTTTATAAATGAATACATGTACAGTACTGGACAGTCACCAAGCACTTAGCCTATCCTAACACAGTTTTTAAAGATGAAGGAATAAGTTGAATTGTCTCCCTTTCACATAAAGGGAGCAAGCTCCCTATGGAGCCTGCAGGGAGGAGGGAGACAATTCAACTGACTCCTTCATCTTTAAAAACTGTGTTAGGATAGGCTAAGTGCTTGGTGACTGTACAGTACTGTACATTTATCTATTTATTAAAAATATACAGTATATACAGTATTTTTATTGTTTTATTGTTTTTTATTTATAAATAGATAAATTTATTATTAGTAGTATTGTTAATACTGTATGGTTTTCTTTTGCACTGGTGGTGTGCGACCGTAAGAAACCAACCTCCCAGCATCCAATCAGCAGACGTGATTATTCAGATAACTTTGACCTGGTGCACACAGAGTTCAGTATCTCGCCTGAAGAAAACTTTAACAAGTGACTTGAAGAAGCAGTAATGTTCCGATAGAAGGACGACTGCTGCAGGTTCAAGCTCTGCTGATAAAAATATGACTAAGCGAAACAATGTCAGAAATACAAACATGTCATTTCATTTGTAAAAAGCTAAATAATGTGCTTTACAAATAACACTGGTCTGCATGTGTGAGGTTAAAAACTGGAGCACTGAAAATACTTTGTCAATTCAGTTTATTCAAACATCAACAACCCACAACAAAAGCCATCTCAGTACACAAAGACATCCAAATTATAAATCCAATTCAGTTCAAAACAAAAGAGTCATTCCAATAACAAATTTACCTCTGCTATCCACCTCATTCCTGGGGGCTCTACTGTATAAATGCTTAAGTTACAACTTCCTGTCAGACAGGAAGTAGCAGTAAGCATTGGTTAACCATGGTAGCAGAACATGGGCTGTGGTGAAAGTAATTTACATTCAGTTTAGCAGATAAAACTGCTTTTGTTTTGTTTTAATTTATTTAACAATCATAAAGTTTACTAAAATAGCCGTGTTGCGTTCAGGTACCTGTTGTGTTCAGGTACCTGTTGTGTTCAAGGCTGCAGGAACAACCAGACCAAATTAAATCAGTGGCTACAACAACAGAGTTTGAACATGGACCCAAAACAAAAAGAGTTCCTGTGAAAACAGGTACAGTTTCCATCTCCTACTACCTACAGAAGAGGAATTAAGAAGAATTTGGCTGAAAAATCTGAACTTAATGAGACCAGCCAAAACTCTGTATGTGAACTTATTTCACTTTGTTGACAAACAGTCGACAGAGGAAAACCTGCATCCTACTTTGTGTCTGGACTACAATAAACCACCGGAGAAGAGACGCTGCATCCTCGAAAACAATGTGACGAGAACATCAGGTCTGCTGTCAAGTGTATGGAGGTTGCAGCTTTATTTGTTCATCTTCAGTTTTATGATTTTCTCTGTAACTAACCCAAGATCAGTGATGGAGGACTTTAAGTCTTTGACTGAGCTCTGTGTCTGCTGTAAGGTCAATACATTTGTGTCCCACCTCTTTTAACAAAACACCACCGACCTAATTACTGTGTAGATACTGATACACCTCAGAGCTTTTCAGGTTGTTCATCACTTCATCGTCAGAAGAACCGAGTCAATGATGTAGCTAAATATGCTAGTAGATGTAGCTAAATGTGCTAGTAGATGTAGCTAAATGTGCTAGTAGATGTAGCTAAATATGCTAGTAGATGTAGCTAAATATGCTAGTAGATGTAGCTAAATGTGCTAGTAGATGTAGCTAAATGTGCTAGTAGATGTAGCTAAATATGCTAGTAGATGTAGCTAAATATGCTAGTAGATGTAGCTAAATGTGCTAGTAGATGTAGCTAAATGTGCTAGTAGATGTAGCTAAATATGCTAGTAGATGTAGCTAAATATGCTAGTAGATGTAGCTAAATATGCTAGTAGATGTAGCTAAATATGCTAGTAGATGTAGCTAAATGTGCTAGTAGATGTAGCTAAATGTGCTAGTAGATGTAGCTAAATATGCTAGTAGATGTAGCTAAATATGCTAGTAGATGTAGCTAAATATGCTAGTAGATGTAGCTAAATGTGCTAGTAGATGTAGCTAAATATGCTAGTAGATGTAGCTAAATATGCTAGTAGATGTAGCTAAATATGCTAGTAGATGTAGCTAAATGTGCTAGTAGATGTAGCTAAATATGCTAGTAGATGTAGCTAAATGTGCTAGTAGATGTAGCTAAATATGCTAGTAGATGTAGCTAAATATGCTAGTAGATGTAGCTAAATATGCTAGTAGATGTAGCTAAATATGCTAGTAGATGTAGCTAAATGTGCTAGTAGATGTAGCTAAATATGCTAGTAGATGTAGCTAAATATGCTAGTAGATGTAGCTAAATATGCTAGTAGATGTAGCTAAATATGCTAGTAGATGTAGCTAAATGTGCTAGTAGATGTAGCTAAATATGCTAGTAGATGTAGCTAAATATGCTAGTAGATGTAGCTAAATATGCTAGTAGATGTAGCTAAATGTGCTAGTAGATGTAGCTAAATGTGCTAGTAGATGTAGCTAAATGTGCTAGTAGATGTAGCTAAATATGCTAGTAGATGTAGCTAAATATGCTAGTAGATGTAGCTAAATGTGCTAGTAGATGTAGCTAAATATGCTAGTAGATGTAGCTAAATATGCTAGTAGATGTAGCTAAATATGCTAGTAGATGTAGCTAAATGTGCTAGTAGATGTAGCTAAATGTGCTAGTAGATGTAGCTAAATATGCTAGTAGATGTAGCTAAATATGCTAGTAGATGTAGCTAAATATGCTAGTAGATGTAGCTAAATATGCTAGTAGATGTAGCTAAATATGCTAGTAGATGTAGCTAAATATGCTAGTAGATGTAGCTAAATATGCTAGTAGATGTAGCTAAATATGCTAGTAGATGTAGCTAAATATGCTAGTAGATGTAGCTAAATATGCTAGTAGATGTAGCTAAATATGCTAGTAGATGTAGCTAAATGCTAGTAGATGTAGCTAAATATGCTAGTAGATGTAGCTAAATATGCTAGTAGATGTAGCTAAATATGCTAGTAGATGTAGCTAAATATGCTAGTAGATGTAGCTAAATATGCTAGTAGATGTAGCTAAACATGCTGGTAGATGTAACCTGCAGCCATTTCTTCAGCTCGTCCTCCATCCCTCGTCCTCAGCAGGCAGTGGTATGATTATATTGTCCTGTCTGAGCTCTTGACAGGTGATGTTCCTACATGTTTAAAGTAATTCCACAATGCTCAGAGAAACTACATTAGCTCGTACTGCTCACACAAAAACAAACACCAGTTCTGTTCCGCGCCGGAAGTTGCGCCCATAATTCACGCAAGGCGGCATGAGAGCGAGGAATAAAGTGGATATAAACTAAAATATACTGCATAACATTGTCAGTTTGATGACATTTATAGTGAAAAACTTTATTCACTTTACTTTATTATGTGTTATTTTTGACTGAAAGGTTTAGAAATTTTCACATGTTTTTAAATGAAAGAACTGGGCATATAGTTTTCTGACTTCCTGTCAGCTACATTAGAAAGAAAGAAAACAATAATAAATCTTTCCAGCTGCACCGCCCCGGTGAAATGCAGCTAATTTGACCATTAAATGCATTTATTAATAAAATTATAGACTGAAACACATCTTATAATATATTAATAATTTTGAGCTAACAAATAATTGTTTAGGAACTTTTCTTGTAAAATGTCGGAAAAACGAGCCGCGTTCCTCTTTCCTGTTTCTTTTTACAGACATGACAATAAGCCGGTGCGAACGCACACTGACTGACGATATGACGTCATTGTTTTAGCTAGGTCCTACTCAAACATAAATTTAGAAAAGATAAATAAATTCACATTTTTTAGCCGACAGAACGAGAAAAATATAGTTGTGTAGGTTTAAAAAAAATAATAAATACCTCGTCAGATGACATTTATTACTTTTTAATACATTTTAATGGCCGTAATTTGTGTGAATTTTATTTACTACCTTTTAATACCCTTTACAACCCTGCGGATACCCTGGTATTGCTAGTTATTGTAGAAATAAACTACCCGTATTTTCCGGAGTATAGGTCGCACCTTTTTATGGTTTTTTCCAAGGCCTGCGACCTATACTCGGGTGCGACCTATATATGGCTTGTTATCACTTTCGGTGAAACAAATTTTAAAATCCAGCTCATTTCACAATTACGTTCATTTATTAAGGAAAAGTTCAGCTCAGACATATATTTGCTATAATTTTTATCAAACAAATAATTGTTTTTAAGTGTTAATCTTCTTAAAAGCCTTGCTGTGCGCTCCTGTGGCAGACATTTGCAGCAGAGCTAAACGTAGGTGCGACCTATACACCAGTGCGACCTATCTAGGGATTTTTCCAATCTATTGGTGATAATTGGACAATGCGACCTATACACAGGTGCGACCTATACACCAGAAAATACTGTACATCACTTAATGGACGTGACCAGTCCCATGGTAATTTAAAGGATGCGAGTTCTGACCCAGCTGCGTCAGGGTGGACATCCAGCACATAACAATTGCCAAATCTTTAATTCGAGTTCACTCGTTGTGGCAACCCTTACAAAGGGAGCAGTTGAAAGTAAAACAACAACTTGAAGGAAGTGACCCTGAATTAGACACTGACATCAGTAGGTGTTGGGAGTGGTTTCACATTCAAGATTCACCAACAAACATGGTTTACATCCAGCACACTCACTCTTTGCCCCACTCCCCTCAGGACGGAGGTTGAGGAGCATCAAATGTAGAACCACTAGACTGAGGAACAGCTTCTACCCTGAGGCTGTCAGACTCATGAATAAATAAAAATAAAATAAAAAATAAACACTGCAAAATATCACATCATACTGATGCTGATCTGTTTTCTTGTTGCTGTGTTCATCTGTGACCATCTGCTCATACAAACTCATGTTCGTGCTGCTGTTTATTCCCACTATATTAGGCTTAGTGTATTACTAGTTGATGCTTTTCTTAGTTAGTTCTAGATGTTATTACTGTTTTTCTCTTTCATT
>JBBPBX010010070.1:0-14092 GCA_038048925.1 Garcialebias charrua | reverse complement strand
AAAAGGGGGTCCATTCCCTAACCATCTGGATCTATTGTTTCAAAAATGGCGGTGAAGGTTGGAAAGCTGGAGGAGGGGAGAAAAAGGAGGGGTCATGGGGGGTCAAGCCTCTAGTCTGGTCAACTCAACCACTGATTCTCTTCCATGTCGTTTTCTACACACCATCAAGGACAATCAGTTAAATTTTATACAGCAAAAGTACTTAATGTTCTGAATGTTTGTATGGGGAATTATTTAAAATTTAATCAGAGCTCTTTACGCTTAACACAGCTCAAACGATGCCACTTTTTACCCCCCATTACAGTAATTAATGTCATGTCAGGATAGACGCACAGCCCTATAAAAATGTTTATGTTCCAGGAGAGGGAAGCTTAAGAGATATACAGGAAAATCTGCTTATTCAGTAGAAAATACAGCCCATCTCCCCACTTAAAAATAAATATATTAAATGAAGGAAGTAACTGCTGATTCAGGAGAAAGTGACAGCAATACTTACCACCACCAAGAATGAAGGAATCCGGGCGGTTCTCCTAACGTAATGTTCTTCTCCCATCGAATCTAAAAAAAGAAGAGAAGTCACTGACACTGATGCTCGCTTGCCTCTTTAAAAGGTTGCCGAGATGCCATCAAATGTTTACAATGTTCTCAAACAATGAAGATTTGGTTTGTTTTAACCTCAAAACCATCAAATCCTATCAGGTTTATGACTGATTTTGACTGAGCCATTAAAATACCTTGATTTTTTTTCTTCTTCAGTCATTCTGTTGTGCATTTGTTTCTCTGCTCAGGACCTTTATGTTGTGTTTTAGTCACGTTGGCTACACTTGAGCTACCAAACAAATGTCCACACATTCACCTCTAAAATACTTTGGTAAACAGATGAATTCAACAACTCAATTACTTCCCAACAAGCCTAGCTCATCAGCCCTCCACCACCATGCTTGACAATTGGTTTGAGGGATTTATGACAACATGTATAATTTGTCTTTCACCAGTTATGGCACAGATTTCATGACCAAACATCTCCAATTTGTTCTTGTTGGTCCGGGCAGCACCGTTCAACAGGGCTTGGAGTTTGTTCATATTAAACTTTGCAAACCTAAGGCTTTGTGCTTTTTAGAAACAAAAGGTTTCTCTTGGTAACTCTTCCAAACCAGTCATACAAATTTAGTCATAATTAGTGTACAATACATATACTACATATTGTGGAGTATACTTTTTACACAGCTTTAAGCACCAGCCCTTATACATGATCTGTTAAATCAATGAGTTTGATTTGCAGGATCTAGCTTGTACTTAACCTCTTTATTTGTAGCAAAGTAGTAAGGATGCACGTTGGCTGAATGCTATTTAGTCTGTCGTTTTACTTCAAAGCACTGCCCCTACATTTAGCACATTTACAAAGGAGAGGTGAGATTTCCTGATCCCTTTAAAGATGTAAAGGTAGGTTAATAGGGTAAGGTAATTTTGACACTTCAAACAGACTTTTCAGTCAAAACTTTCAAAGAAAAAGGGAAAGTACCGTACTCAAAGTAGCAATTCAGTTCAGTTCAGTTTATTTATATAGCACCAAGTCACAACAGAAGTTGTCTCAGGGTACTGAACAGAAACATTCATATACAAAAAAAACAAGTTAACATAATTTATCTGAGGAGCAGACTGCTTTATTTAAAGTGCATGTTTCATGTTAGTTTTTTGGGCAGAAACATAATATTTAGAGGTAATAAAGTAATTTTGATAATCCTCCCTGCTTTCCAAATTAATACCAATAGCCTTACAGACACAAATCAGGGGGAAAAAACAGAGCCTAAAAAAAACGCGCGGTTTGGGAGTCACGTGACACGTGACGAAAGTAGAGGGGGCGTCATAGTCGGAAGTTGTTGTTTTGTATTGAGTTGTATTGAAGTGAAAGAGGTCCAATAATGGTTAATATTTGTGTGTGCGGGGGTTGTTCGAACTCCAGTTTGTCTGGACATCGATTTCCTGCACCAAAAAAAGCCAGCTTTCACAGCTTGGGTGAGGTTTGTCCGGATGAAAAGGCCGGATTTCACCAACAGAAGCATCACAACCAACTCTGTGATTTGACCGCATTTGTCAGGAGGATTACAACGACAGCGACCTGAACGAACACAGGATTGACTTCAGAAGTAAGGACATGAATATAATTTATTAATCTTTTGGTTGAAAGTGGTTTAGGTTAGGAGCTATAAATTACGAAATATACAGAGCTAAACCGCAGCTAGGTCCACCCGGTTGCGTCTTAAAAAATTAATAAAAAATCGAATTTCATCTCAAATGTGTTATACAGGCGATCGTTAAGTAAATACACCCTTTATAATTACACTCTGAAAGCAGAAAAAATATCCACCGAGTGGTTTAGGAGATATAAGTGACTTTAGATGGAACAAAATACGATGCTAATTTTAAGCTAGCGCGACCATGTTGCATGTCTTAAAAAATTAATAAAAAATCGAATTTCATCTCAAATGTGTTATACAGGCGATCGTTAAGTAAATACACCCTTTATAATTACACTCTGAAAGCAGAAAAAATATCCACAGAGTGGTTTAGGAGATATACCGGTAAGTGACTGAATAATGAATAAATAAGTTTGTTCTCTGATCAGTCTAAGAAAAGTTTGAAACATCCAGACATTGTGTGTGTGATTTTCCTGTCTGTCATTACCGGGGAGTTGGGAGATAAGAAGTTAAACTGTGCTGATTTCATCACCATAAGAATAGTCAGTATTGATCAAGTCATCTCCGGAGCTTTGTAGTTTAGTTCCTGAAGATAGTGCATTGCTTGTGGAAAGAGCCTGGCCAAACTCTGTTTCGCAAACAATCCTTATCTGAAGGGATAAAAAGAGGCGGGCTTAGCTCCCATAGTAGAGAGTCTGATGGGGATGAGTAATCGCCCGGATTGTTTAATGCCCACTTTGCCTGTGGTTGACAAACGGCTCTCACTTTGATATCAAACGGTAAGAACAATTGTTTAAGTGTTAATCATTGTATGTAAGTGTGTTTCTTGTTTGTTTTCTTGCTTGCTTGCTATTTGATTTTCTGTGGTTAAAATAAAGAACATTTGTTTTTAAACAGAAAATAGTTTCCTGTGAAGTCTCTTGAGCTGTGATATTCTTTTGAGTATATTTGCCTATCTCTCTCGATTCTGCATAAATAATATTTCATAAAACATTTATGAATAAAAATTCATAAAATATTTATAAAATAATATTTCATAGAACATTTTTGGCGTTGTCGGCAGGATCATAAAGAGAGACTACATAATGCTCAAAAGAATGTTCAAGAGAAAATCAGCGAAGGGAGATAAGACACAGGACAGGACTGAAATACTACCAGGATGGGAAATACCCTGTTATCAGTCCATAGCATTGTGCCTGAGAGATGGAGCAGGACGTTGCGAGTCTTGGGAGGGGTCTCTACGAGATGGAGACCCTGAGACTTTGCTAGAAGTTCTACGAGCAGTAGACGTGAAAATAAAAACGCCAGTAGACGGACTGCAACGGCGTTTGTGGGTTTGTGCCACTGCCTGGAAGAGGCAGAATGAAATAAGTTTGAAACAGGAAAAGGCACTCGAAGAAGCCGAGTTGACCTCTTCATTACAGCGTCAGCATGTGCAGTTGTTAACCACACAGCTAGAAAACATGGCCCGGATTGCTGAGGAAGCAGTGGCTCAGGTGTCCATGTTAAAAAGAGAAAAAAAGAGGAAGACGAAACGGTCTGTATCACCCAAAAGAGTACGGGCTTTTGTAGCTGGGTTAGGTACGGGATGGAATCCCTCTAACTGGAACGGAGATTTGTGGGGAGATAATTTAAGTGATGAAGAAGAGGAAGAGTCCACTACCTCATTATGCTCCTTATCCCGCAGTAAAAGTGTGAAACCAGTGCAGCGGAGAAGGCAGGAACAGATAGTAAGACCAGATGTCTTACGAGCAAGAGTAGGCGCAGATGGTCAACCTGTTTATGAAAATGGTGTGCCAGTTATGGATGCTGTCCCACAAGATCAACCACAACCTGAACTAAGGGTGATAACTGAGGATTACACTCAGGAAGAAATAGCTTATTTGTCCAAGAGGCTCCGTCAGCAGCCAGGAGAACATACAGATGTGTGGTTATCAAGATTGATTGAGGAAGGAGCAGTTCAGGTGGAGATAGATGCGGGGGATGGGCTGTCCTTTGCTGGGTTGTCCACAGAAGCTACAGTGAATGCTGATTTCCGCAGAGAAGTGAGAGATTTAGGGAATGATTCTAGATCTCTATTTGATGTTTATGCTGAAGCTGTTCGTCAAGCTTATCCTGCTTTCACTGACTGGCCAGAGATAACAGGACAATGGGTCACGCTTCGGGAGTGTGCACAGAGATTGGTTCGATTGTGTGTAAGGGATGCTTTAACTGTTGCTGCTGTGGATCAGTATCAGCTGTTACCTATTCCAAAGGCTGTGAGGGATCAGCTGATAAGAACAGCCCCTGTACACTATCGCGCCGCAATCTTGACAGTAATGCTTGGTGCACCAGAGGTTTCTATGTCTGAGATTCGTAGTCGAATCATGGAGCTAGGAACACTGGGAGATTGGGGAACAGACAAAGTAGGAAGATAGGAGTATGGTTCTCAACATGTGGGTCATGGGCCGAAAAGAGACGGTAGAAATGATTCACAAGGACCAACTCGTTCTGCTTTATGGAAAGCTTTGATACAGTCCGGGGTTCCACTATCTGAGATCGATGGATTACCAACGGAGGAGTTAAACAAGCGATGTCAGATAAAGGGGTTGAAAGTATTCAATGTTGAACATTTGACTCAGGCCTTCAGGGACGTGCTTCAAACTCCTGTTGTTCCTTCTGCACCGCCGTGTGAACCTGAACATACGGTCAGGAACAAAAATAAGACCACCAGAGTGGCGAAGGTCTCCTCTGATTCTGAGTTTTCAGAGGACAATGAAGCAGTGAGGGTGTGCGTTGTGAAACAGGAAAAGGAAACAGGAAAGCAAAAAAGCAGAAAGTCCTCTGACTCTGAGTCTTCAGAGGACAATAAAGCAGTAAGGGTGCGGGTTGTGAAACAGAAAAAGAAAAAAAGAAAGGTGAAAAACAGAACGTCACAGCTGTACCCTGATCTGTCCGACCTGCTAAGTTTTGAATAATAGATATGGGGCATGGATTTATTGGCAGGTATGATGCTCCATTTAGAACAAGGACATTTTGAGTTTGTGGTAGAGAGACCCCTACAGTTCAGATCAGTTTTGGTGGGGAAAGTAAAAATGAAACCTTTTATCTAAGAGAAAACTAATCAATATAGAACCAGGCGCAGATGCTGCAGTGTCAGTGTTGTACTCAGGACAGGAGAAATGGGTAAATGTACCTGTCAATAAATGTTATCTAAGAGAGGACTAATCATTGTTATTCTATGTCAACAGCATTGTGTTTCTTCACAGCTTGATGTTTGTCTGGCGTCTGCTGGTGGAAGGAACAGAGACGTGCGGAGGACAACATGACCGGATCTGAAAGTGCCATGAGGGTGGTATCTCATGGGTTATCACATTGTTTGTCGTCGGTGCCATGGTGCTGCAGAGGACGACATGGCCAAACCTGGAGAGTGCCATGAGGATGGTATCTCATGGGTTATCACGTTCTTTGTCATCAGTGCCAGGGTGCTGCTAGGCGACCTCTCCTCCGCAACACCGGAACGTGTCCTGGAGGAGAAAGGGGGGACCTTGCCAACTACTATGGAAACAGATGAACCATGTCATAAAACAAGATAACTTTGGATGTCCTACGAATCAGTCATGCGTAATGGCAAGTGTGAGCAGTCCTTGTACTTTCTACGTATGCAGAAAGTGTTTCAACGGACATGACGTAAACCGGACTACATGTAATCTGCAAGCATTACATGTAAAAGTGCAAATGGAACCTTTACGTTCGTTGGATTTAAGTTTTTTTTTTAATTACACAGTGATTGGTTCAAGCCACAGATGAACATAACCTATGACGTGCAACTATTAATATTGTGCTTTGTTGTATTAATTTGTTTAACATTTGTATGTATTAGTTGTTGAATAAACTGGAGGGTGAACATTTGTAGAACTGATCAGAGACCAGAAGGTGGAGTGAATAATGAATAAATAAGTTTGTTCTCTGATCAGTCTAAGAAAAGTTTGAAACATCCAGACATTGTGTGTGTGATTTTCCTGTCTGTCACTACCGGGGAGTTGGGAGATAAGAAGTTAAACTGTGCTGATTTCATCACCATAAGAATAGTCAGTATTGATCAAGTCATCTCCGGAGCTTTGTTACTCTAGTTCCTGAAGATAGTGCATTGCTTGTGGAAAGAGCCTGGCCAAACTCTGTTTCGCAAACAATCCTTATCTAAAGGGATAAAAAGAGACAGGCTTAGCTCCCATAGTAGAGAGTCTGATGGGGATGAGTAATCGCCCGGATTGTTTAATGCCCACTTTGCCTGTGGTTGACAAACGGCTCTCACTTTGATATCAAATGGTAAGAACAATTGTTTAAGTGTTAATCATTGTATGTAAGTGTGTTTCTTGTTTGCTTTCTTGCTTGCTTGCTATTTGATTTTCTGTGGTTAAAATAAAGAACATTTGTTTTTAAACAGAAAATAGTTTCCTGTGAAGTCTCTTGAGCTGTGATATTCTTTTGAGTATATTTGCCTATCTCTCTCGATTCTGCATAAATAATATTTCATAAAACATTTATGAATAAAAATTCATAAAATATTTATAAAATAATATTTCATAGAACACACCTGCTGTTAAATAAACTTTTGAATAAAGAGGCAAGGCTGTTCAAACGAAGTTTCAAGTTTAAAAGATTTAATAATCTTGCAAGATTGAGAACAGAAATGATACAGGCACGAAGCTGTCTAGGTCTGCTCTGAATTCAGAGGGTAACACAGCAGGGTTAAAAACCTTCGTAAAGGAGGGGCTAGTTTGGGGGGGTTGAAGGAGGAACAGGATGGAACCATGGGTGGAACAAGGAAGTTCTTTCTTATCACAAAGTGGAAACTCCTGATAACAAGTAGAAAATGAACATTTCAGCAAATGGAAAATGGCTCTCAGCATTTTCTTACAATGCAACAGTGTTTTTAGACTAACACGAGGAGATCACAAGTTTGGTCAGCAGACAAAATGAAGAACAGGACATTATATGAGGAACAATGGTTGGTTTCACACAGATGGTCACAAGATAAACAGAGTCAGCAGAACTAGGTGGTCACAAGATGCACAGAGTCATTTGGAGTGCATGAACACTGAATATGAGGTGAAAAGATTAATACATGAGTTTAATCGTGTTTAATACCTGAGAATGTATGATTCACTTAACAATTCCCTCCTTTTGTTCCGTCAGGAACAACTAAGATAATACAATTCACAACAACAACAACAAAATCAACATTTTTAATGCAAACAAAACCAAAATCAAAAGTAATAATCAATTTCAAGAAAATCACAGTGTTATTAAATCACATGTTATGCCTCCCCAGGCCTAACTGGATGATGTGAACTTGTGCAGGAAAACCCCGGTGGCAACGATGTAGAGGTGCTTGAGGGAAAAAGCTGCACAACACCCTGGCCCCACAGCGGCGACCAAATCTGGTGTCCATATCATCCTTACATTCAGTTGATCTATAAAAGAAGAAAAAAGTATGAGACTCTCAAAATAAAACATCAAATTACATGTGTCTAATAGACTTTCCATGCAACCATCATTAACTAGAGATAGAATTAGCAAGTAGCTGTTTTTGTGCAGGGTAAAGACCTGCAAGTAATGTGGCAAGCAACAGTCATATTCAAAAACAATTGAATACAGAAATCTTTTAGGATTAAAGTACAAAAGAGAATAAATGAACAAATGATATGTAATTTAATCAGGATAAAACATAATTAAGTAAAAGTCAGCAAATAAAAGTCAAATCAACATCAATAAAACAAAAAGAAAACAAACATTAAAGAGACACGTCTCTTTTAATTCAAAAAGTGGTAGCCGTGATATACATGAGCCTCTGGGCGCTGTCTGAAAGCACAAATTTGTACTATGCTTACTACGAAATCTAAAAACTCTAAACGAGACCGGTTCGGCTCGGTTGTAAAGTTTATTACCCGTGATTGTACATCATAATCAATAGTGAAAACGTCGTCTAAGTGGTCCATGTCTATAGTTAAGGTAGTTCGGTCCGCTCGAGCAATAAGTGTGATTTTCATGGTTTACTCTAATGGATATATTTCAAACTCGGTGATACAGTCTTCCAGGGTGCAGGCGTCGACATAAGTAGTCAGATCAGAATCGGGAAGAGGGGAAATGCTTGCATGTTCTGAAACGGGAAACATTTGCATGTATGTGTCTGGAGAATTTGCTAACAACGCATAGGTTTCTGACAAGCGTTCTGGGGTCAAAGATTTTGTGATTAGGCGGGTGACTAATGACCGCACACATGGAATGAGACAACAGCCACAAGTAATCAAGATAGCAGCAAAAACGGCAAAAGACATAAGCAAAGATATAACTATTGCTTTCCATCTACCAAACGTGCTATTAAACCAGTCGTCAATGGGATTATGAATACCTGAGTGACTCTGCATCTCATTAGACAAAGTTCTAAGTCCTTCTAATGCTCTAGACACCTTTCCATCAGGGGCAGTATTGTTGGGGATAAAACTACAACACAAGTCGCCAAACATGCTACATACTCCGCCTTTCTCCGCGAGTAACATGTCAAGCGCCATCCTGTTCTGCACAGCCATTAAGGAAGTGGGAGCTAATTGCTCAGCTAGTCCTTCAACAGCATCTCTGGTCAGATTGCTAAGACGCATGACATTATAATGAACGTAATTAATACGGTCAACATTTTTATTAGGTGTGACAGGGAAATATGCTGAGATCACGGGAAGATTTTCAAACCCTGAAGCAATGGGATCAGCCAATTTATGTTCGTCTGGAACGCCTCTAGGGACTCCAATCGCATCGATGTAAGTTGGAGAGTTCACTGTTGGATCAAAGGTCAAACCTCTACGCCGTCTGTTACCTGGATAAGGAAAAACTTGTGCAATTCTGTGTCCTATGAGAGTAAGTGGAGCCTTAAGTCTAACCATAGCACACCGTCCTATTGAGTTTTGAGGGACGTGAGTATACAACCTTTTTCCACCACAATAGTAATACAAGCCTGAACGCGTCAGTCGCCCCACCTCCTGTCGCATACCTTTCGTGGTCACGGCTGTGAATGTTATATTACACCAATCAGCATCTATGCTGCCTAGGTTGATGTCGGGAACGTTAGTTGCGAAATTGAAGCAAACATAATCGTGTCTTTTATCAGCATGAAATGCACCAACCTGTGTGCCATTAGGACCAAGGGGAAAAATTTCTTCTAAGGTTGTGCAATTCCTAGTTTTAATCTTTCTGGTGATAAGTAACATGCAATCGAAACCCCATTCGTCTTCTAAAAACAACGGTGCTGGTTCTGTTAAGGGAGTGGGTCGTGCAGATGCACAGGCTACACATTCAGAGAGTGACGCTTCCTTAGCTGATTCAATTAACCATGTTAACCATACATTAAGATCGGAGTACCCTGTGGTCATAGCAATTACATCATTTGGGGACAATTTGGAATAATCTACGCTGTCAATGCTAAGAAGTGTTTCGTTAGTCTCGAGACTGGAAGATACTTCATATTGTGTGGGTGTCGGTGGAGAATCTGTTATTTGAATTATAAGTTCCCTGAAGGGGTCTGTACCTGATACTTCTGCTTGGAGAATAACATGCAGTTTAGGGTTTGTCGTGTATCTAAGTAGTTTCCGAGTTGCATCTTTTTGGTATCTGTAGCTAGGTGGGGGATACTCCTGCCATCTCGTAATGGATTGTATGGATAATAGGAGATTAGCTGAGCCGCCATTTCCGCCTTTTACTAGTTTAAACCTTTCAGCCCACCAATAAAGTGGTTGGCCTTTCTTTGTTTGTGGACTACCCCAAGTACCTGTGTACAAAAAAACATTTTCCCATGTTGAGCAGGACCTACAAATGGTAGGATCATAAGTACCACAGAGACACATGTAATACTTGGCTTTTCTGATTCTTTCATCTGAGCAGTCAAACAATCTGCAAACAGGTAAAGTTATTGTTGAAGTTGTGCCGTTGACATATGGAACCATGAAGACGGGGTTACCGTTGTAGTCCCTTCGACCAGGACTCTGTTTAAGCTCTCTCTTAGCTGGATTGAGTTGGTTCACATTTTCAGGATGCAGGTACCATGTCATGAGACCTATCAGTGACAGTCCCACAATGACTAGAGTATAGCAAAGCAGCTCTTTCATCCCAGTGAATGTTTTAGGTGAAACAGTTTGTTTTAAAGTTGTGCGTGGGATGCGTGTATCGAGCATTGTCTTATCTTTTCTGTCGTTGTCAGGAGTTCTTCTAAAGCAGTGTCTCCTGAGCGCGTAGATCCCTCGTTGGCACCCAGCCTCTAAAGCTCTGGCGCGTTGCTCCTCTTGGAAGGAGGGAATCCTACCAAACTCGTTCTCCTGCCAGTGGGTCCTCTGTTGGTGACCTGGTACCTCGGAACAGCTTGCAGTGGGCGGCGTGGATCCAGGTGGCTCTCTCAGCGACTTTCACGGCCGTGTGGGTCACGAGCAACACCTGGTAGGGTCCCGTCCACCTGGGCGAGTTCCAGTGTTTCCTCCTGAAAGATTTAACCATAACAAAGTCTCCAGGAGTTATGTTGTGTAGTTTTACCTGAGTTGGGCTGGGTAGCCCTCCCTGGACTTGCTCTCTGATGGATTTAAGATGGTTAGTCAGATTAATGCAATACGTCAGCATGTCGTGATCACAATGTTTTAGATCACTAGTTGAGATTGGTCCCACGCCCATGTTGGGTGGAGCCGCAAAAAGGATTTCAAATGGGCTGAGGTTATGCTTAGCTCGTCTCCGCATGCGCAAATATGTTAGTGCAATCGGCAGACAAGACACCCAGTTAAGTTTTGTTTCTTCACAGATCTTAGACAGTTTGTTTTTTAATGTTCCATTCTCTCTTTCGACCGCCCCTCCACTTTGTGGATGATAGGCGCAGTGTTTGGTCAGATCAAAGTTCAGTGTTCGTGATATGTCGTCAAGGATTTGATTTGCGAAATGGGGGCCATTATCACTTGAGATTTTTTGTGGGATTCCCCACCTGGGAATGACTTCTTGTAACAGAAGTTTAGCTACTGTTTTAGCTGTGGCATGCTTTGTTGGGAAGGCTTCTACCCATTTGGAATACATGTCTACGATGACTAGACAGTATTTTTTGTTTTGAGCTGGTGTTAGTTCAATGAAATCAATCATGATGTGTTGGAATGGTGCTGTGATTGTTTTGTGGGCTCCAGAACCTGTGGGTTTAATGGCTTTAGCAACATTATGTGTGGCACAGATTAAACATGCTTCACAGTGTTGTGCGGCTGTTTGATGAAAGTTGATCGTAAACCAATTTTCATTGATTTGTCTCAACATCCCTCCTTTTGACACGTGGTCCAAACCATGTGTCAATGCTGCAAAGGAAGGGAAAAAATGTCGTGGAAGGCATGGATTACCATTTGGACCTACCCACACATCATTTTGAAAAATGCATCCGTGTTTCTTCCAGTTTGCCTTCTCACTGGCTGGTGCAAACTTTTGCATATCTGAAACAGAGAATGAAACATCATCAGCTTTGTTTAAAGGCAAAGACAAAAGCATGTTAGTTGGGTTAGGCAACATAGAGGCTTGTTTAGCTGCTGCGTCAGCAAGTGAGTTGCCTATGGAGACAGGATCAGTGTTTGATGTGTGTGCTGCACATTTGATGACTGCAATTTTGAGAGGGAGAGTGATTGCAGTAAGAAGTTCGTCCACAAGTTTGTGATGAAGGATTGGTTGGCCATCAGACTTGAGGAAGTTTCTGTGTTTCCACAAAGCTCCAAAGTCATGAACAACTCCAAAAGCATACCTGCTGTCTGTGTAAATGTTAACAGTTTTGCCTTCAGAAAGTGTACATGCACGAGTGAGAGCCACCAGCTCGCAGGCTTGTGCTGAGCATGATGGTAAAGAAGATGATTCAACTGTGTGTGTGAGGGTGACAACAGCATATCCACTGCGAATCTGACCAGTGTCAGGGTCACGGGAAGAAGATCCATCAACAAAAAGTTCCCAATCAGGGTCAGTCAAAGGATTCTGTTCTAAGTCAGGTCGTGGTGTGCATATGACTTCAAGTTCCGCCATACAGTCATGTGGTTCACCGTCATCCTCGTTAGGCAAAAGAGTCGCAGGATTCAAGACATTACATCGTTGGATGGTGATGTTTGGCATGTCCAACAGTGTGGTGTGATAACGTAACCAACGTGCGGTTGAAAGATGAGCAGTTTTTTGCTCATTTAGAATTTGAGTAACTGCGTGGGGGACAAGAAGAGTCAGATCAGAATACCCCACAATGTCTCTGCTCGCCAGTGCAGCTTTTTCTGCTGCTGCTACAGCTCGCAAGCAGAGAGGTAAACCAGCAGCTACTGGATCCAATTTAGCTGAAAAGTAGGCGACTGGTTTCAATCTGTCCCCATGCTTTTGCAACAACACTGACGTCATGTGGCCCTTCCTCTCATCCACAGCCTGTGTAAACGGGCGTTCTGGATCTGGAATACCAAGAGTTGGAGCCTTTTGCAACTGTTGCTTGAGTGTTTCAAAGGCCTGCAGTGCCTCAGTTGTCCACGTGACATGTGAGCTCATTTGTAAATGTTTGTCATGACATACCTTTCTTAAAGGAGCCTCAACCTCAGCGTAGTTTGGGATGAAATGCCTACAATAACCGCAAAGACCTAGAAAAGACATGAGTTGTTTTTTTGTTACCGGTAATGGCAGTTTCACGATCGCCTCAACACGCGAGTCAGCAATTTTTCTTCCTTCTCTGGAGATCCTGTGTCCAAGAAAAGTGACAGTAGTTTGCACAAACTGCAATTTTGACAATGATGCTTTGTGACCTTGTTCTGCCAGAAATGTCAGCAGTCTGATCGTGTTCTCTTTACAAGACTGTTCAGATGGTGCAGCCAGCAGCAAATCATCCACGTACTGTAATAAAGCACAATCATGAGGCAGAGAGAAACTCATCAAACTATCATTCAGTGCTTGATGAAAAATAGTGGGAGATTCACAGTACCCTTGCGGGAGCCTCGTAAAAGTGAAAGCCTTTCCCAGGAATTGGAAAGCAAACCAGAACTGGCTGTTGGGATGAACTGGAACGCTAAAAAACGCATTTGCTAAGTCTATCACACTGAAATATGTGGAGCCTGCAGGGATCTGGGAAAGGATGACATAAGGGTTAGGTACAATAGGTGCTCTTGCTTGGACAGAGGCATTAACTGCTCTTAAGTCTTGAACAAACCTCCATTCATCTGGAGGAGTAGGTCTGATCTTTTTAACTGGAAAAATCGGGGTTCTCACTGGTGACTCAGGGCAGGGTACTATCACGCCTGCTTCCAGCAAAGAGCGGAAAACTGGAGTGATACCTTTTTCTGCTTCAGGCTTCAGTGGGTATTGGGCTATTTTAGGTCTATAAGAAGACTTTGGTGTTATTTCAATTGGTTTTTGGCCCTTAATTAACCCGACATCAAATTTAGTTGTGGCCCACAGATGGGCGGGGACGTCTGCCAATTCAGGGTCGTCCAGAGACATCATGGACGTAACTAGTCATGCATTGTTATCAATCACTTCTTTTGTTGGCCGTGCTGTCAGCATGAGGCAACAATCTTGCCTAAACATGTTGAGAGACGGCGAGAAGGAACAATCATCACGTGGTTCCCAGTCATGTGTGGTGTGTGCTCTAAGTGCTAGAGGACCTAGAGATCGCCATTGGGAATCAGGTGGCTTTGCTAGTGAAATGTGAGGAAATGAGTCAGGTACTGTAAAGTAACTTGTCTGAGGTGTTGTTTTGTTGTTCAAATCTATCAGCACAAAACATGAGTCTTGTGTCCAACAGATGGATGTGGTGACAAGTTGTGTTGTCTGTGTTTGCAGAAATGAGTCCCCTAATGGGTCAGCTGGATCTGAAACGACATGAGCAGTGCAGTGTAGAT
>JBBPBX010010069.1:11169-58647 GCA_038048925.1 Garcialebias charrua | reverse complement strand
GACCCTTCAATGTCAGCCTGCAAACGAGAGGACGTCAGAAGAGCACCCACTGCAGCTTGTCAGTACCAGGTGACAAAGGCTCTCGTGTATTAACTGACTGGTATTTCTTGTGTGGTCACAGAGCCTACACTGCACTACCACCTGATTGGGGGGGCCTTTGTGCTTTGGTCCCCCTATCCAACCCAATGTTCGTACTGAGGAAAGCGCTGATACCCTCAGCCCACCGGACAAGACGGTCCCCAATGCCTGAGGTAAAAAGATGGGGAGGGCTTACCACTACCACCGGCGTTCCATGGGAATTTAGGATCTGGAATGGAGGAGAGAAATTCTTCCAAGGACTCTTCCCATTTGTGGGAGTCGGTGAGGTACGAGATCACGTTGAAGTCAACAGATATGCCCTCCTCCGTCTTATCAACGACACCTATCATTTGGCAAATGGGACCCTGAGCGAACTGAGCGGACTGAAACAGATGATCTTGCAGAATCGTGTTGTCCTTGATTTGTTGACAGCATCACAAGGCGGCGTATGTAAAATCATTGGAGAAACATGCTGCACCTACATCCCAGATGAAACAGGAACAGGAGGAGACATCCATGATGCTTTACATGATCTGAGTGATCTCAAGAACTATGTTGAAAGTGGGACTAGAGGAGCAAACCCTGTAGATCTTTGGTCATGGTTCATCTCTGGACCATGGTGGCATCTCCTTTTGAAGATCTGCACTCCTCTTCTAACGGTGTTGTTCCTGTTCTGCATTCTCTTCTCCTGTGTGATACCACTTTTAAAGAAAATGATGATGAAAGCTTTCACAGGTGTTTTGATCAGCTTGCACCAAACTCGTCTGGAACAAAATGAAGATGATTTCACTCCTCTGAAAGATGAGTGTTGATTAGCCAAAAAGTAAATACAGAGTGATTCCGTGTGCTGAAAAATTTCACAAATGTCTGGTACTAAGATAATGTTAGTTTTTCTAGGCTATATTTTAAAATCAAAGTAATTTCAAGCCAAACTTTTAATCATTTTATTTGCTTATTTTAATCCTGTTTTGGTTTTAATCAGCCACTGAAAGGGTACAGAAATTTGAACTGAAATCTTTTATTCACTTTATTTTATTTTTATGTGTGTCCATAAAGGACCTCTTTATTTGCTGTGTTTTTAATTGTTTCCCACATCTTTAACAAACATACTGAGTTCTTATTATTGCTTTTCCCACATCTCTGAATATGTATTGGTTCTTTTATTTTCAAATAGATTATTTCTTTTATTTGTTTGACACAAGTCCAATATATTTTTGTTTAATACAAATCAAATAGATTAGTTCTTTTTATTTGTTTAACACCAATTAAATAGATTAGTTTTTAACATATATATGCTTCTTTTAAATAATAAAAAAGGGTTTATTTCTTTGGAAAAACTTTTAGTTTTTGAGATTAAATAGATGGATCCCCTCTGAAATTTGTTATTCCTCTTAAAACTTTGAAATAAGCCATGAAATAAGACCATATTAACTACAAAGTTCTCCTCAAATATTTATTCCTCACAAATATTGAAATAAGTCATGCAATATGACAATCATCACCACAGAGTTATCCAAAACTTTATATCTCTCAAACCATCCTAAAAATGTGATCCTGAATTTGTCAGGGCGTTACTGTGGAGGCACGGGACGGTGGTGTGAGTTTTTGCCCCTAATTAGAATTCGGCCTCAGGGGATGTTTTTCCATACCACTCACAAAATTGATAATGATTAGTTTATATGATAAGAGGATGGAATGATGGAGATATTCAACATTTATCATCTAAAACTAATCACTCTGAACAATAATTCTTACCCAGCTCACTTTAATATAATGTTCTCTGTTCACATTCAAACAATTAATTTGAGATACAAACAGTGTTGGTCCTTGAGGAAGAACAGACAAACTTCTTTGTTTGTTCATGGTACAATGTTTTGATTAGATGTTCCTGCCTCATGCAGAACCCTGACTGCAGTTTATCTATCTGTATAATGTCAGAGATTTGTGTAACTTGTCAAAACTCCTCCTCCTACTTGTATAAATGGTTTGTGATAGCTGCACAATTCGGATTTGTGCAAGAATGTGTTCATGAGACCAACCAAGTTTCAGAAGTACATTAAAAAGCCTAATCCCCTTTGCAAAGTTTCCATGATTCTGTCTAACTCATTTCTCTTGTTTATCTTGTGTGGTTTTTATTAAGGTAACAGGGGTTCAAAATCCCCATCAAAACCACTATCAGTAAAACTTTCTAATTTATAGGCAAAATGTTAATGAGTTGACTCATTTAATAATTAATTGTGCAACTTTCATCCATCCATCAATTATCTTCTTCTAGTTGAGTTGCCGGGGCAGCAGCTTGAGCAGGAAGGCCCAGACATCTTTTTTTCCCCCCATTCAACACTTTCAGCTCTTCTGGGTGGATTCCAAAGGCATTCCGTGAAAAAGAGACAGCCTCTTCAGTGTGTCCTGGTTCTTCCCCCGGGGTCTCATACCAGCTGGATGTGCCCAGAAACCTCCTTAAGGAGGCATGCATTAGGCATTCTTACAACAGCAACCTTCAGTTGTAAAAATTGGCCTAGTTTTCTGAGAAGGAATGCATATGCATATAATATATATCATGACAGTGTAACCATTTTGGTCACATTTTAATTAAAACATTTAGCCTATTGTGTGATGGTTCTATATTTTGCATGATTTCCAAATTTTAGCTTGATCTCTGTAAAATTGACTAAGTTATAACCAAAAATGTGTTTTCTAAGGTTGCTTGGTTGTACCATACCATACTATTTTATTTATAGAGCACTTAAAACAACGACAAGGCCAACCAAAGTGCTGTACAAAAAAAACAAACAACAGGCAACACATAGACAACATACAAAATTAAGTAAAAAAAAAAAAAAAGAATACAGTATAGACATAAAATCATTGCAGATAATGAATACAACAACCAAACACAGATCAACTAGTGTTGGAAGCAACAGAATAGTAGTGGGTCTTTAAATGGGATTTTAAAACCGAGAGGGAGATGGCCTGTCTGACAAGCAGAGGTAACTCGTTCCAGAGTCTTGGGCCTGCTACAGAGAAGGCACTGTCACCTCTGCGTTTAAGACTCTGCTGACCTCAGAGCAAGTGGTGGGACAAACGTGTGTAGCAAATCAGATGGGGGGGGGGCGCGAGGCTGTTCAGCGATTTATAGACATACAGGATAATTTTCAAATTCAAGATCTTTTTATTGAATTTTTCATTTTTTTCCTCCAACAAAAAAAACACAATATCATTAAACAGCAAAGATGATAATGAAACATTTGCATGTAACCATTGGTGAAGATATTATTAAACTTAGTCAATCTGAGTTGCAACATGTACATTATAATCCACACCAAAGGGAAAAAAAAATAATAATAAATAAAATAAATAAATAAAAATAATCCCTACCCAATCACTGCCAAAAGGAAAGGGAAATAATAAATAAAAGGTAAAATAGGCAAGAGACTGCATTAACCTGAATGAGTAGTGTTGTCAAAGAGACTGGAATAAATTCAGGAAAGGTCCCCAAACATTCTCAAATTTACCCTCTTTCTGTTGGAGTGTGAATCTGATTTTCTCCAGCTTTAAACAGGACATGATGTCAGCCAACCACTGAGCGTGAGTGGGTGGAGACGGTTCTTTCCACCTTAGCAAAATAGCTCGTCTGGCCAGGAGAGAGGTGAACGATATTACGTGTTGTTGGTTTTTATTTAGGTTTGTCATGCCCTCTACAAGACCAAACAGAGCAATCAGTGGGTCAGGATTCAGACGTGTATCTAGTACACGTGATAAAGTCTGAAAGATTTCCCGCCAATATTTGTTCAGAGATGGGCAAAACCAAAACATATGGGAGAGAGAGGCTTCAGCATGTTTGCATCTCACACAGTATGGGCTGACATCAGGATACATAGAGGACAATTTCAGTTTAGAGATGTGAGCTCTGTGCACCACTTTAAATTGTATTAGACAATGTCTAGCACAGAGAGAACTGGAGCTCACCAGTCTCAGTATGGAGGTCCAAGAGTCCTCTGAAATAGAGGAGCCAAGATCCTCTTCCCAAGCAGCTTTGATTTTATCTGAGGAAGCACGCTTCAAATCCAATAGTTTACTGTAAATGAATGAAATGGAATGTTTTTTATTTGGGTCTAGAGAAAGAATAGTGTCAACAATACTGCTATCTGTTGAAATGGAGAGGCTGGACAAATGAAGAGTAATAAAGTGCCGTATTTGGAGATACCTAAAAAAATTGGACTGGGGAAGACTAAATTTTTCACATAGTTGTTGAAATGAAGCTAAAGTGTTATTGAGAAACAAGTCATTGAAGCGTACTATACCCCTTCTTTGCCATTCTTTAAAAACAGAGTCCTGAGATGAGGGTTTGAAAAGTTGGTTAGACATGATAGGGCTATAGAGAGAGAAACTAGAGAAATTGAAACATTTACGAAATTGTGCCCAGATTTTTAGTGAGTGTTTTATAACTGGATTTATAACAGTTGTAAGTGGTGGAAGCGGGAGTGAGGATCCCAAGAAAGCCACGGAGGACCATTTCCCAGAACACTGTGACTCCATCTCTACCCAGTCAGGGCTGTCAGGCCTGTTGTAATAGAATGACCAGAATGCTAGACAGTGCAAGTTTGCTGCCCAATAATAAAAGCGGAAATTTGGAAGGGCAAGACCGCCTGCGGCCTTAGTTTTTTGGAGATGTGTCTTATTTAAGCGTGGACGTTTTCCTTGCCACAGATATGATGAAATGATGGAATCTAACTGAACAAAGAATGAACCAGGGATAAAAACAGGAATATTTTGAAAGAGATATAAAAACTTAGGTAAAGTGACCATCTTGACTGAGTTAATACGGCCTATGAGGGAAGTGGAAAGCGGTGACCATCGGGATAATGCCTGCTTTGTCTGATTCAACAGAGAGACAAAGTTTTCTTGATATAAATCTTTATACCTCCTCGTAACTGTAACACCCAGGTAAGAGAATTTTATCTTCTCAATTTTAAAAGGCCATTTACTAAAGTCAAGAGTCTGCGCCAGGGTATTGACAGGGAAAATTACACTTTTACTCAAGTTTAATTTGTAACCAGAATTTATTCCAAATTCCTCAAGTAATGATAAAACGGAAGGCAGCGTGTCAGTCGGATGAGAAATGAAAAGTAAAAGGTCATCAGCATAAAGGGAGACCTTGTGCTCCATATCGCCTCTCCAGATTCCTGAAATTGTGTCACAGGACCGCAAAGCAGTGGCAAGAGGTTCAATTGCCAGGTCAAAGAGCAAAGGGCTCAGTGGGCATCCCTGGCGAGTTCCTCGATGTAGACTGAATGGTTTTGATATCTGAGAGTTGGTACGAATGGTTGCGGTGGGATGTGAATAAATTAATTGCACCCATGTAATGAAATTGGGGCCAAAACCAAATTTGTCAAGAACATTAAACAAGTAGTCCCATTCAACCCGATCAAATGCTTTCTCCGCATCAAGGGAAATAACACACTCAGGAACAGTATCCGAAGGAGAATAAATAATGTCCAAAAGGCGTCTGATATTAAAAAAGGAGTGCCTGCCTTTAATGAATCCAGTCTGGTCTTTTGATATGATGAAAGGAAGGATCTTTTCCAACCTTTGAGCAAGAACTTTGGCTAAAATTTTGGCGTCTGTATTTAAAAGGGAGATTGGTCGATAAGAGGAACAGTGAGTTGGGTCTTTTCCTTTCTTTGCAATGAGGGTAATGCAGGCCTCTAAGAAAGATTTCGGAAGGGATCCTTGGTCAAACGACTCTAAGAGAACCGAGTGTAGGAGTGGGGAAAGTAATGGAGAAAATTTCTTAAAAAATTCAGCAGGGAAGCCGTCAGGACCCGGACATTTGCCAGACTGCATTACCGATACAGCTGACACAATTTCTGTCAGGGATATTGGGATCTCCAGTGCATCTTTCAGGTTGGGTGTGAGTTTTGGCATATTGGTCTTTTCGAAAAACTGAGAAGATAAATTCTTGTTGGTTTGGGATTCTGAAGTATATAAATGGGAATAAAAGTCCTTAAATGCTCTGTTAATTTGTAAATGATCTAGAGTTATGGTGCCGTTCTTTAATTGGATCTTAGGGATGATTTGTTTAGCCATGGCACCCTTCAACTGATTTGCCAGTAGTTTTCCTGACTTTTCTCCATGTATGTAAAATGATGATTTACTTTTCAAAAGTGATTGTTCTATTGAGTATGTAGACAATAAATCAAACTTAGTTTTGAGTTCTACTTTTTTTTGTACAGATTAGGGCATTTGTTTTGAGCATATTGTTGATCAATTTCTTTTATCTGCTGGGCTAAATCAGTTCTTTCTTTTTGAGATTTTTGCCTCAGCCGGGCGGTATATGAAATGATTTGTCCCCTAAGATAGGCCTTAAGGGTATCCCAAACGGTTGACAGTGGGATCCCAGGAGTTCTGTTTATGGATAGAAAGAAGGTTATTTCTTTTTCTATAAATGTAACAAAATCATTGTTTGACAGTAACGTTGAATTGAATCTCCACTGTCTACTCCTTATAGGAATGTCAGGGAGGGACAGAGACAGAGTGACAGGTGCATGGTCTGAGATGACAATACTGTGGTAGTCACAGCCACGGACAGAGGGAAGAAGTTTGTTGTCCATGAAAAAGTAATCGATCCTCGAGTATGAGTGATGAACATGAGAAAAAAAAGAATATTCTCTCTCAGCTGGGTGTAAAAAACGCCATACATCGCACAGGCCATACTTAGATAGAAAGGCACGAATAGTGTGGGACGACCTGCTGGCTGTGGCAGGGTTTGTAGAGGATCTGTCCAAAACTGGATCCAACCAGCAATTCAAGTCACCACTGAGTATCAATGAGTATGTGTTTAGGTCCGGGAGCAGTGAAAATAATTTCTCAAAGAAACCAACATCATCCGTATTTGGGGCATAAACGTTAACTAGCACTACTGGTGTGTTGTACAATTTACCGGAAACAATCACAAAACGACCATATTTATCTGAGTTAACTTGAAAAGGTTCAAATGAAATGTCTTGACTGATGAGGATCGAGACGCCCCGAGCCTTTGCTCGAAAGGAGGAATGGAAACTCTGCCTGTGCCATGTTTGCAGTAATCGTTTGCTATCGTCACTTCTAATGTGAGTCTCCTGCAGGAAAGCAATGCCTGTATTTAACTGTTTTAAATGAGAAATCACCTTCCTTATCTTGACGGTGTCACGACTCGGGGAACCCAGAGTTGTACGAGACCAGAAAGGACAAGATACAGTTAGCAGGAATAGTGATGTTTTATTATTTACAGTGCAATTATTTACAGTGGTTCATCTCTTGGAGATCCTGGGGAAGAGAGGGTTGGATCAGTGGAGTCCACTTGCAGCGTTCGTATTGTGATTGTTTTGTGTTTCCTTACAGATGAGGTGCTGAGCGTGGGTGAGATCTACCAGAGATCACCAGAGACAGAATCCAGGGGAATAGTCGGTACAGGTTTGATGGGCGTGTGGCTGGAAGGCAAGGCACGGAGGACTGGAACCTGGACCACGGGAACTCGGAACCAAACAGGAGTCGAGGAGACAGGATGACTGTAGGCACAAGAAAGGAGGTAAGTTTCTTTCGTACTGAGACACAACACTGGCTGAAAGCATAAATACCGTAAACAGGAATCAATGCTTCAGCGATGAGTCACACTAGACTGCAGCCTTAAATAGTGGAAGGTCCTCATCAGAAGGATGGCCGCCAGCTGGTGGAAATCAGCGGCCAATCAGGAGGTAGTGTTGCAGGTAGTGGAACTCATCACAGTACCCCCCCCTCAAGAACCGCCTCCAGGCGGCCTGAGACGCTTCTCGGGGTGATCCCTGAAGAACGTCGTGATGAGGCTGGGGTCCAAGATGAAGGACCGAGGGATCCACGACCGTTCCTCAGGCCCATAACCCTCCCAGTCGACAAGATACTGGAATCCACGACCCCGACGTCGCACGTCCAGAATAGTCCTCACGCTGAAGGCAGGGTGGTTGTCAACCAACCGGGCAGGCGGAGGGAGGTCAGCAGGGGGGCACAGGGGACTCGTAGAAACAGGCTTGACCTGAGAGACGTGGAAGGTAGGATGGACTCTCATGGAACGAGGAAGTTGTAGACGTACAGCAGAAGGATTGATGACCTTGGTAACAGGAAAAGGACCGATGAACCGGGGCGCCAACTTCCTAGGCGTGTCCTTGAGGTTGATGTCCTTGGTGGAGAGCCACACCTCCTGACCCACCTGGTAGACAGGAGCCGGCGCACGGTGACGATCGGCAAACAGTTTGTTTTGGGCCGCCGTCCGGGTCAGAGCCGCCTTAACCTGTCGCCAGACACGACGACATCGACGAAAATGATGTTGCACAGAGGGGACAGAGATGTCGGTCTCCTGGCTGGGAAAAAGCGGTGGGGCATAACCTAGTGAGGCTTCAAAAGGGGACATCCCTGTGGCAGACGATTTATGTGTGTTGTGGGCATACTCTACCCACACCAGGTGCTGGCTCCAGGCTGAGGGATCCCTCTCGACGACACAACGAAGAGTAGCCTCGAGGTCTTGATTACAGCGCTCAGCTTGGCCATTGGATTGCGGGTGGTGGCCTGAAGTGAGGCTAGAGGATGCCCCCAACGTCCTGCAGAAAGCTTGCCAGACCTGGGAGACAAATTGGGGACCACGGTCCGAGACCACATCCGAGGGAATCCCATGGAGTCGGAAAACGTGCTGGACCATTAACTGGGCGGTCTCAAGAGCAGAAGGGAGCTTAGGCAGGGGAACAAAATGAGCCGCCTTAGAGAACCTGTCAACAATCGTCAGAATGGCTGTGTTACCTTCACTGGGGGGCAGACCCGTGACAAAGTCCACCGAAATGTGAGACCAAGGACGACTAGGAGTTGGTAGGGGTTGTAGCAGGCCGGCCGGTGGTCGATTACCAGTCTTACTGCGAGCACAAGTGGGACAGGCTGCTACAAATTCCTTCACATCGTCGGTGAGTTTGGGCCACCAGAAATGAACCTTGGTAAGAGATATCATACGAGAAGCACCAGGATGACAGGAAAACTTATGGGTGTGTATCCAGTTTAATACCTTGGCCCGCATACTAGAGGGAACGAAGAGGGTCCTGGGGGGTCCAGTGCCAGGGTCAGGTTCAACTTTCTGTGCCTCACGTACCTCATTCTCAATGTCCCATGTGAGGGCTCCCACCACACAGGCGGGGGAAATGATGCTCTCTTCTGTCTCTGTGCTGTCTGGGGAGGTGAACTGCCGGGAGAGTGCGTCAGGTTTGATGTTCTTTGAACCGGGTCTGTAAGTTAAGATGTAGTTGAAACGGTTAAAAAACAAAGACCAACGTGCTTGTCTGGGAGTTAACCGCTTCGCATCCCTGAGGTACGTGAGATTCTTGTGATCGGTCCATATTAGAAAAGGGGCTACCGTGCCTTCCAACCAGTGACGCCACTCTTCTAATGCCAACTTGACGGCCAGTAGCTCCCGATTTCCCACATCATAGTTCTTTTCAGCAGGGGATAAACGTTTAGAGAAAAACGCACATGGGTGTACCTTATTGTCCGTTGGAGACCTTTGGGAGAGTACAGCTCCAACTCCTGAATCCGAGGCATCCACTTCCAGGATGAATTGGCGCTTGGGATCTGGGTGACACAAAACTGGTGCTGAGGAAAACAATGATTTGAGCTTGTTAAATGCGGCATTGGCCTCAGGGTTCCACTTGAAAACTATGTTAGTGGATGTTAGTTGGGAGAGAGGAGAAGCAATTCGGCTGTAGTCTTTTATGAACCTTCTATAGAAGTTGGCAAACCCAAGGAAACGCTGGAGCTGTTTCCTGGAGTCGGGAACTGGCCAGTTTACCACAGCCTCAATCTTAGCTGGGTCAGTTCTGTAACAACCCCCTTCAAATATGAAGCCCAGGAAAGATACAGAGGTGACGTGGAACTCACACTTCTCCCCTTTAACAAACAGTTGGTTCTCATGTAGTCTCTGTAACACAGTCCTAACCCTCTGAACGTGCTCCTTTAAATCCCTGGAGTAGATGAGAATGTCATCTAAGTACACAAAAACAAAATCACCAATGAAGTCTCGGAGCACGTCATTCACCAGGGCTTGAAAGACAGCAGGGGCGTTGGTTAACCCAAATGGCATGACTAGATACTCAAAATGTCCAAGCGGGGTCTTAAAAGCGGTCTTCCATTCGTCTCCCTCCTTTATACGAACCAGATGGTATGCATTCCTGAGGTCTAGTTTCGTAAAGATAGTGGCAGATTGTAGTTGTTCATGGATGGAGTCAATGAGGGGGAGTGGATATTTATTTTTAACTGTGATACTATTAAGGCCCCGATAATCGATGCAGGGACGAAGAGTACCGTCTTTCTTGGAGACGAAAAAGAATCCCGCCCCCACAGGAGAAGTGGAGGGGCAAATAATGCCTGAAGCTAATGACTCTTCAATATATTTTCTCATCGACTCTCGTTCAGGACCCGACAGATTGTACAATCGACTGGCAGGCAAGGGTGACCCAGGAAGGAGGTCAATTGCACAATCGTAAGGTCGGTGAGGAGGAAGAGAAAGAGCCCGCTGTTTGTCAAACACCGGGGCCAGGTCGTGGTAAACAGGGGGAACCATGGAAATGTCAGTTGCCTCTTTAGGTGTACTTTCAGGAGGAGATTGAGTGGTGATGGCAGAGCGTAGACAGTGTTTTAAACAATTATCGCTCCATCCTTCAATTCTTCTCCATTTCCAATTTATGTGTGGGTTATGTTCTTGAAGCCATGGATAACCCAAGATCAATTGGGTGCGGGGAGACTCGAATACAAAAAAATCTGTCATCTCATGATGATTTCCTGATGTTATCAGGTGCAGTTTAACAGTTTTACTGCAGATACGGGCTAAGGTCTCACCAGTAACTCCAGTGATAGAAATTGAAGGAATTTCAAGAGTGGGCAGTGAAAAGTTTCTGACTAGATCCAAACTTATTAAATTTTGTTCTGCACCAGAGTCAAGAAGAGCAGACACAGAATGACGATCCTGATTTATTTGGATGATGGTAGGGAGCATAAAACGATGTGCAGAACAGAATGCAGATGTGCCCACCAGTACAGTCCTCCTTACTGGTGGGCATTCTCGTTTCCCCTAAATGGACAATTAGCAATGAAATGGCCAGGTTTTCCACAATACATACAAAGCTTGGAATTGATTCGTCTTTGTCTCTCCTCAGGGGTTAAACGAGTTCGTCCGATCTGCATTGGTTCAGATTCAGGCAGGACAGAAGGTTTAGGGGACGGACCGGCAGCGGGTGCCTCTTGGTTTTTGTAGTTCGCTGACGGACTTTTGTAGGCGCGGGGCTCACCTGGTGTCGTGAACCCGGAAGTGAAGCGGTTGTGGGAAGTGTAGTCCCGCTCTCTTCTTCGTTCCCGGAAGCGCTCGTCTATCGAGACAGCCAGCTCGATCAGCTCGTCAAATCCCTCTGGTTCGTCTCTCGTGGCAATTTGGTCCTTCAAAGGGTCAGAAAGAGAATTTAGGAAAGTACCTTGCAGTGCTGTGTCGGGCCACCCGGTTTGTGCTGCGATGATGCGAAACTCGAGGGCGTATTCAGCCACTGGTCGTCGGCCCTGACGTAGCCCCAGGAGTCGCTTTACGGCGTTGGGCATCTGCAAGGGACGGTCAAAAATTCGGCGAAACTCTCCTAACAATGTATCAAATGAAACGTGATCCAAGTCGTGGAATTGTAGGAAAGAATCAACCCAACGAAGTGCGTCACCTTTCAGCTGGTTGGTGAAATATGTTATCTTGGCGATGTTGTTTGAATATAACTGTGGTGCTCCCTTGAAGGCGAGTTTAATTTGCAACAAAAACCCTCCACACAGGCTAGGGTCGCCAGAAAAATATTCTGATGGTTTGGTAATTACCTGTTGGTTCGAGGCAGAGTCCTTAGGTTCCGTCTTGGACACTGGAGGGGTTTTAGAAGCTGGGGATGGTGAGAGTTTTTGGTTAAGAGAAAACACCATACCTCCCAGTTCTCTCATATTGTCCTGAACCTCCTGTTGTTGTGTAAGAACCCGACGTAGCATTCCTTCGAGTTGATTGATGCGGTCCATCTCGGATGAGGAGGCAGTCTGTTGGCTTCTGGTCTCGTTCTGGGCGTTGTCTGGCTGAAGCATTTCTGTCACGACTCGGGGAACCCAGAGTTGTACGAGACCAGAAAGGACAAGATACAGTTAGCAGGAATAGTGATGTTTTATTATTTACAGTGCAATTATTTACAGTGGTTCATCTCTTGGAGATCCTGGGGAAGAGAGGGTTGGATCAGTGGAGTCCACTTGCAGCGTTCGTATTGTGATTGTTTTGTGTTTCCTTACAGATGAGGTGCTGAGCGTGGGTGAGATCTATCAGAGATCACCAGAGACAGAATCCAGGGGAATAGTCGGTACACAGGTTTGATGGGCGTGTGGCTGGAAGGCAAGGCACGGAGGACTGGAACCTGGACCACGGGAACTCGGAACCAAACAGGAGTCGAGGAGACAGGATGACTGTAGGCACAAGAAAGGAGGTAAGTTTCTTTCGTACTGAGACACAACACTGGCTGAAAGCATAAATACCGTAAACAGGAATCAATGCTTCAGCGATGAGTCACACTAGACTGCAGCCTTAAATAGTGGAAGGTCCTCATCAGAAGGATGGCCGCCAGCTGGTGGAAATCAGCGGCCAATCAGGAGGTAGTGTTGCAGGTAGTGGAACTCATCACAGACGGGGTGGTTCAAACCTTTGACGTTCCAGCTTGACAACACCAACTGACCACTCATATTACTAATAATTTGTATAAGAAAGGTAGGTAATACAGTCTAATGTGTTGATGGCTGTGCAGTTCTTGGCAAAGTGAAAGAAAATATAAATTAATGGCAGTGATGACCCCCCTCCCTTTCCCACCCTGGACAGCTGCAAAAAACAGAAGCAGCAAGCTCCATAAAAATTAAAAATAAGTCTCCTGTCTAACTTTTAAACTAGTGCTCCAGTATCATAAGAGGGAAAAATATGTATAAGCACCTCATGCAGGGCCAAAAATGTACACATAGATGTGTGATCACGTATACACATATAAACAAAGTTAAATTAATCCTAATCCTAAATTAAATCTTCAATCAGTCCAAGACCAATTCAAGATTCAATTCAAGATAGTCAACAGGTAAACAAGAAGAGGAAAAATGTTAATAGTTCAAAATAATATATTGAAAACATTATATATTTCACCCATTTTTATACATGAATAGGCCTACTTCAATTATTTATGTGCCTAAATACAGAACCAAAAAGCCCCACCAAAAAAAAAAAAGTCTCAGATAATCAGAGTATGGGCAGAGTCCTGCTCATCTGTTCGTCACCTCATGTAAAGAAAAGTTTAGTGTAAACATAGACAAAGCCAGTGCGGGAACAGCGCGTTGCACATCAGTCAAAAGAAAAGTTAAATATTACTGTACTTGCGCTGTGAAGGCTGAGGTAACTCCTGTCCTGTCTAACTTTTAAACTAGGGCTCCAGTATCATAAAAGGGGGGGGGATTTATAAGCACCTCACAAACTAGTTTAAAGTATGCAAGGCCAAAAAATGTATACACATAAATGTGTACCGGTAATCACGCACACACATACAAACAAAGTTAAATTAATCCTAATCTCAAATTAATTCTCAATCAATCCAGGACTAACCCAAGATTCAGCTCAAGATAGTCAACAGGTAAACGAGAAGAGGAAAAATGTTAATAGTTCAAAATAATATATTGAAAACATTATATATTTCACCCATTTTTATACATGAATACTTCAATTATTTATGTGCCTAAATGCAAAACCAAAAAAGCCCAGTAAAAACTAAAAAGTCTCAGATAATGAGAGTATGGGCAGAGTCCTGCTCATCTGTTCGTCACCTCATGTAAACAATAGTTTAGTGTAATAATCAAAGCCAGTGCGGGAACAGCGCGTTGCACATCAGTCAAAAGAAAAGTTAAATATTACTTGCGCTGTGAAGCCTGAGGTAAGGTGTCCATGAACTTCTGCGCCTCCTCGACAGAGCCCAGCCACTTTCTGTGTCCATCAGGTAAAGTCACGCGGAGTCGAGCAGGAAAAAGCAGAGCAGGTTTTAAACCCAGAGAGTACAGCGCAGCCATCACTTCCTTATATTCCACATGCTGGTTAAGGACTTCAGGGGTGTAATCCTCCACGATCCGCACTGGTTTCCCCTGGTATTCAAGTTTACCTCTGCGTCGAGCCTCCCGGATCAGGAGCTCCTTCACCTGGACCCGGTGCACTCGCAGGATAACCGGGCGCGGCCGCTGGTCCGAGGCGGGTTTCGGGGCGAGGGTTCGATGGGCCCGGTCCAGTTCGGGTGGAGAAGGAAGCGTGTCACGCCCGTAGATGTCGCACAGCAGGTTGGAGAAGAAGTCTGTGGGACGTCCACTCTCAATAGACTCCGGTAAGCCCAGAACACGAATATTCTGCCATCTGCTTCGACTTTCTAAATCTGCTAGTTTAGATTTTAGTCTGGTGTTTTCCTCCTGCAGAGTTGAGCAGGTGTTTTCCACCTCCGACATGCGCTGGCTCAGGTCGTTAGTGACAAGTTCCAGTGATGAGACACGCTGGCCGTGTTCCTCCACCGCGAGCCGGGTCTGGTCCAGTTTGATATCCAGCTGACTAAAAGTTTGTTTGAACTCAGCTGACAGCGCCGCGCGGTGCTCCTCGAGCAACGACGTAATTGCCTCGAGGGTTATTAGGCCAGCGTCATCCTTCTCAGCGTCCTTCTTCGATCTTGTTGACTTTTGAGACATTTTTAATTTAAAATCTTTAAAAGAGATGTTTGATGGAAGTTGTGTGCGTGATAGTAGGCAAAAAAAAAGTAAATGTAGAGGGCTTGGTGGTGCTAAAAAATAAGTTTTAACCGGAGCACTGGCAAGTGCGACTACTCCATCTTACGACCACACCCCCACTTTGGAGATTGTTTGCATACAGGATAATTTTAAACTGGATTCAAAGATGAACCGGTAGCCAGTGCTGGGAGGCTAATACTGGTGTAATGTGCTCTCTTTTGCCTGTACTGGTTAAAAATTGGACTGCAGCATTCTGAACCAGTTGTAGTTGTGCAATGGTGGTCTGACTGATGCCAAACAGGAGTGAATTGCAGTAATCAAGCCTAGATGTAATAAATATGTGAATTACTGTCTCCAGGTTATTTTTTGGATAATATGGGCTTCAGTTTAGACAGTCGCCTCAGCTGGAAAAAACAGGATTTAACGATCATGTTTACATGATTACAGATCCTCCTCTGATTTTATCTTCAAATGGTGTCCCTATTGAGTTTGTTGATTCCTATAAATATCTGGGTATCCTGATCGATTCACATCTCTCTTTTAAACTCCACGTGGAAAACCTAGTGAAGAAACTGAAAGTTAAACTGGGTTTCTTTTTCAGAAACAGATCATGTCTATCACTGAATGTTAGGAAACGCCTTGTGTCTGTGACTTTCCTTCCCTCCATTGATTACGGTGACATTCTCTACATGAATGCTCCTACAAGCACCCTGCGGATGTTGGATGTTGTCTATCATGGTGCACTAAGATTCATAACTGGTTGTGATTATCGTACCCACCACTGCACCCTGTATTCACTGGTTAACTGGACATCATTAACCTCACGCAGACTCTTCCACTGGTACATTTTCATCTTTAAATCACTTCTTGGTCTGCTGCCCTCATACATCTCCTCCTACATGTCTTTGCGTGAGTGCAGCTACAGTGTGCGCTCTCAGGACATGATTACCTGCAGTGTTCCGTCAGTGAGGACTGAACTTGGAAAAAGGGCCTTCTCCTACTCCGCTCCTGCTTCATGGAATATCTTACAAAAAGATCTGAAGCTCTCGACCTTGACTTCTCTAAATGGTTTTCAGAATCTGTTGGAATCCTGGCAAAAACCAATGCAGATTTGTTCCTGTCTTTGATTTTATACGTCTACCTTATAATGTTTTGCTAGTTTTTTGATACTTTGTTAAAAAAAAAAAAAAACTTTCTTTTGTTTTTTTCTCTCTTTTGTTTTCTATTGTTTATTGTTTGTTTGTTTATTGTTTAAGGAAATTCTACCACTGCTGTTCATTGTTCTTTAGTTTTAGCAGGTCGCTTTCGTAAATGAGCCCATGAGGTTCAAAAGATTTACCTGACTAAATAAAGGTTGAATGAATGAACATGACTGTTGAGTTTCATGGAAGGATCCATTATCACTACCAGATTAATGCCTTTTTGTTTTTCTGACAGGGCTAGAGCATTAAGTTTGATGGAGTGGTTGGTGATTGTGTCGTTGGGAGGGAACGGCATGGCTTCAGACTACTTTTCATTGAAACTTAAGAACTTTAAAGCCATCCAGTCCCTGATGTCAGCCAGGCATTTGAACAGAGGTTGAATAGAGCAAGAACCATTGTGTCTTGGAGGAAGTAAATTTGACAGTCATCGGCTTAGAAGTGGAAAGGTATGTTGTGTTTCTGGAAAATAGCACCAAGTGGAAGCAGGTATAAGGAGAATAGAAGAGGACCCAGGATGGACCCCTGCGGAACCCCCCAGTTAAGTGTTGCCACTGTAAAACTAAAATCATTGATGGAAACACAAAAGGATATGTCAGTGAGATAGGATCTGAACCAGTTGACTGCAGCCTGCTCTGGAAGCCAGTACAGAGCCTCCCTCCATCACGCCCACAGTGGAAGCGCCATAAGCGGCTTGACAGGAAGCAGAAGTGGGGTAAGCACGGAGGTATCGGAGCTAGGCTAGTAGATAGCCCACACAAGCCGGCTATCCCATCCATGGTTTTGGCTAACGTACGCTCCTTGGACAATAAACTGGATTACATATGCCTGCTACGAACAACACAAAAGACTGTGAGAGACTGTTGTGTGTTTTATTCAAGATGGCGGCGTGTGCAAACGTCGCGGCTTCTCTCTCTCCCGACAACACAGTGTTTCCGTCAATTTTGTCTAGCATGCCGCAATGTGCCGGCACGTCTTCGTCATGTCTACGTGTTCAAGAACGCAAGTATAGCCGTGAGTTCCTGCTTGATGTTGGAAAAACCGCTCATTTTGGAATAAGCAGCGAGCCCGAGGAGAAGCTACAAGCCTGCGGCCTGCTCTGGAAGCCAGCCCTGAGCCTCCATTCATCATTGCGCCCGAGGTACGAGCCAGCACGGAGCGTCCCCGCATCGCGCATGCAGTGGAAGCGACCGCAGTGGAAGCGACCGCAGTGGAAACGCGACAAGAGGCATGACAGGAAGCAGAAGCGGGGTAACGAGGAGGTATCAGGGCAAGGCTAGCAGCTAGCCTACACAAGCCAGCTATTCCATCCATGGTTTTGGCTAACGTACGCTCCTTGGACAACAAACTGGATTATATTCGCCTGCTACGAACGACACAAAAGACTGTGAGAGACTGTTGCGTGTTTGTGTTCACGGAAACGTGGCTTAACAACAACGTTCCGGACCACGCTATTCAACTTCAGCAGCTAACATGCTACAGAGCGGACCGAACCCTCGAGGGAGGTAAGAGACGGGGAGGGGGGCTCTGTGTTTACATCAACAACGCATGGTGTCTGAATGTTGCTGTGGTCCACAAGCAATGCTCACCTTTAGTGGAGTTTATCACTATTAAATACAGACCATTCTATTTACCGAGGGAATTTACAGCTGTTATAATCGTTGCTGTGTATATTCCTCCAAACTCTAGCAGCAAAGTTAGAGGTGAGGCACTAAATGAACTATATGTGCACATCAGTGAGCAGCAAACAGCACACCCTGATGCTTTCCTCATCACGGCTGGTGATTTCAACCAAGCAGATTTAAAGAGTGTATTACCAAAAACGTACAGAAACATAAACTTTCCAACAAGAGGCAAAAATACACTGGACCAAGTCTACACCATCATGAAAAGTGCTTACAAGGCCCTACCCCTCCCCAACATTGGTGCTTCTGACCATATCTGTGTTATGCTAAAGCTAGCTTACAGACCATTGGTGAAAGTCACAAAACCAGTACGCAAGCAGATACGAGTGTGGCCAGAGGGGTCTTCAGAGGCACTCCAGGACTGTTTTGACACCACAGATTGGAGCATGTTCAAGGAAGCTGTTACCACAAACAACAACACATGTCTCCAGGAGTACTCAGACACTGTATGCTCATACATCACAAAATGCATTGATGATGTTACCAACATCAAGACCATCACTGTTCGGGCAAATCAGAAGCCATGGCTGACAGCAGAGGTTTACAGACTCCTGAGAGCCAGGAATGCTACCTTCACAGCGGGAGATCAGGTGGGCCTAAGGACAGCCAGAAACAACTGGCCCGGGGCATCAGAAAGGCCAAGAAGCAGTATTCCAGGAAAATTGCTCACCGTTTCAAGGACAGCAAGACACACGGAGTCTGTGGCAGGGAATACAGACCATCACTAACTACAAACCATCCCCCCAGACCTGTGACAGCACAACCTCCACGCTGAATGAACTGAATGACTTCTTTGCTCGGTTTGAGGCATGTAACAGCACACCTGCACAAAAACTCCCCCCCTCTCCTGATGGCCAGGTGCTGGCGCTGTCCTCAGACAGCGTGAGGCGATCATTCATCAAGATCAACGCACGGAAAGCTTCTGGTCCTGACAACATACCTGGTCGTGTGCTGAAGGACTGTGCAGGGGAACTCGCAGCGGTCTTCACAGACATCTTTAACATCTCGCTGAGTCAGGCCATCGTCCCCACCTGTTTCAAAGCCACAACCATCATACCTGTCCCAAAGAAGGCAACGCCCTCCTGCCTCAATGACTATCGTCCGGTAGCACTCACCCCCATCCTGATGAAGTGCTTCGAACGGCTAGTCATGAAAAACATCAAATCTGTCCTCCCTGCCTCCCTGGATCCCTTCCAATTTGCATATCGGTCTAATCGCTCAACCGACGATGCCATCTCCTCTGCCCTCCACACAGCTCTCACACATCTGGACACGAAAGACTCTTATGTTAGAATGCTGTTCATTGACTTCAGCTCGGCATTCAACACCATCATCCCCCAACAGCTCATCCTTAAACTGGACAGTCTGGGGCTGAACACCTCAATGTGTAACTGGCTGCTAGACTTCCTGACCGGGAGACCACAGGCAGTACGGGTCGGGAATAACACATCCAGCACCATCACATTGAATACAGGAGCCCCACAAGGATGTGTGCTGAGCCCCCTTCTATTCACCCTGCTAACACACGACTGCACACCATCATACAGCTCCAACCACTTCATCAAGTTTGCGGACGACACAACAGTGGTGGGTCTCATCAGCAACAACGATGAGACGGACTACAGGGATGAGGTGAGCCGCCTGGCCTTGTGGTGCGGACACAACAATCTCACTCTCAACGTGGAGAAGACAAAAGAGATTGTTGTGGACTTCAGGAAGAGGGATGCCCAACATGCCCCTCTGACCATCAACAACACCACAGTGGAGAGAGTGGACAGCACCAAGTTCCTGGGAGTGCACGTCTCAGAGGACCTGTCCTGGAGCAGGAACACTGCATCACTGGCCAAGAAGGCTCACCAGCACCTCTACTTTCTCCGCAAGCTGAATAGAGCTGGAGCTCCAACCCCCATAATGTGCACCTTCTACGGGGGCACCATAGAAAGTGTCCTGACCAGCTGCATCATGGTGTGGAATGGTGCATGTACTGCATCCTTCCGAAAGAGCCTCCAGAGTATATTGAGAGCAGCTGAGAAGATTGTCGGCACCTCCTTGCCCTCACTACAGGACTTAACACAGCAACCGCCTCAGTCGGAAAGCCCTCTGCATGGCAGGTTATCCCACACACCCACTACACAGCTGCTTCAGCCTGTTGCCATCGGGGAGGAGACTGAGGAGTCTCCAGGCTCGAACCAGCAGACTGAGAGACAGCTCTGTTCATCAGGCAGTCAGGATGCTTAACACTCTGCCAGCTCTGCCCTCCCTCCCACTTGTACTGCCTTAATCACAAAAAACTTTCACACATTACCACACAACACAAAGTTTTTAACACTGGACTCTGTGTCATCAATACGGGTCATTCACTCAACTCACGGTCATGTGCTCATTCAGTTTGCACTACTTCTCATATTTGCACTAATGTTTGTATTACATTACTGCCTATAGTCATACTACTGTTTACATTTACTGTTGACATTTATTACTACTGTTTACATTTATTACTACTGTTTACATTTATTACTACTGTTTACATCTAGACTTTTTATATCTACACTACTGCTGATATACAGTATATATTCTTTTTACTAGCCTTATTGCATAATGCCACTTTGTTTCTATACCAATATCAACTACCTCATACATATACTGTGTACATTAACCCCATATGCTGCTTTGTCACTCTTTACAAATGTCAAATGCCAGAACCTTCATTTATTTTATAGATATACTTTTTATACTTTATACTTCGGGACAGTATTACACTCTATTTCATTTTTGGTGTTGGTGAAACTTTTTATACTTTTATACTACTATGGAAAACTACTATGAAAAAACTCAGGACAGTATTACACTCTATTTCATTTTATGATTATGTTTATTAAATGTTGGTGTTTTGGTGTTGGTGAAACTTTTTATACTTTTTTTACTACTATGGAAAACTACTATGCAAAAAAAACTCAGGACAGTACTAAACTTTTATTATTTCATTTTATGCTTGTTTATTAATTGTTTAGTGTTTAAATGGTTACTGTTGTACCGAGGGACTGAGAGAGAAATGCAATTTCAATCCTGTGTATGTCCTGTACTTATTGTAGTTCTGACAATAAAGTTGACTTTGACTTTGAAAAGACTGTGAGAGACTGTTGTATTTTTGTGTTCACGGAAACGTGGCTTAACAACAATGTTCCGGATCATGCTATTCAGCTCGAGCGGCTAACATGCTACAGAGCGGACAGAGCTCTCATCGAGGGAGGTAAGGCACGTGGAGGGGGGCTCTGTGTTTACATCAACAACGCCTGGTGTCAGAATGCTGCTGTGGTCTACAAACATTGCTCACCTTCAGCAGAGTTTATGGCTATTAAATGCAGACCGTTCTATTTACTGAGGGCATTTACAACTGTTATAATAATTTCTGTATATATTCCTCCAAGCTCCAGCTGTAAAATTAGAGGTGAGTCACTGAATTAACTACATCTGCACAACAGTGAGCAACAGACAGCCCACCCTGATGCTTTTCTCATCCTGGCTGGTGATTTTAACCTTGCAGATTTACAGAAACATAAACTTTCCAACAAGAGGAAACAGTACACTGGATCAAGTTTACACCACCATGAAAGGAGCTTACAAGGCCCTCCCCCTACCCCACATCGGTGCCTCCGACCATATCAGTGTTATGCTAAAGCCAGCATACAGACCACTGGTGAAAGTCACCAAACCAGTCCGCAAGCAGATACGAGTGTGGCCAGAGGGGACTTCAGAAGCACTCAAGGACTGTTTTGACACCACAGATTGGAATATATTCAAAGAAGCTGCTACCATAAACAACAACACATGTCTCCAAGAGTACTCAGACACTGTATGTTCATCCATCACCAAGAGCATTGATGATGTAACCAACCTAAAGACCATCACTGTTTGGGCAAATCAGAAGCCATGGCTGACAGCAGAGGTTTACAGACTCCTGAGAGCCAGGAATGCTACCTTCACAGCGGGAGATCAGGTGGGCCTGAGGGCAGCCAGAAACAACCTGTCCCAAGGGAAATCAGAAAGGCCAAGAAGCAATATTCCAGGAGGATAGCTCATCGCTTCAAGGACAGCAAGGATACACGGAGTCTGTGGCAAGGAATACAGACCATCACAAACTACAAGCCATCCCCACAGACCTGTGACAGCACAACCTCTACGCTGAATGAACTGAATGACTTCTTTGCTCGGTTTGAGGCATGTAACAGCACACCTGCACAAAAACTCCCCCCCTCTCCTGATGGCCAGGTGCTGGCGCTGTCCTCAGACAGCGTAAGGCGATCATTCATCAAGATCAACGCCCGGAAAGCTTCTGGTCCTGACAACATACCTGGTCGTGTGCTGAAGGACTGTGCAGGGGAACTCGCAACGGTCTTCATGGACATCTTTAACATCTCACTGAGTCAGGCCATCGTCCCCACCTGTTTCAAAGCCAACACCATCATCCCTGTCCCAAAAAAGGTAACACACTCCTGCCTCAATGACTATCGTCCGGTAGCACTCACCCCCATCCTGATGAAGTGCTTCGAATGGCTAGTCATGAAAAGCATCAAATCTGTCCTCACTGCCTCCCAGGATCCCTTCCAATTTGCATATCGGCCTAATCACTCAACTGATGATACCTTCTCCTCTGTCCTCCACACAGCTCTCATACATCTGGACACGAAATACTCTTATGTTAGAATGCTGTTCATCGACTTCAGCTCGGCATTCAACACCATCATCCCCCAAAAGCTCATCCTTAAACTGGACAGTCTGGGGCTGAACACCTCAATGTGTAACTGGCTGCTAGAATTCCTGACCGGGAGACCACAGGCAGTACGGGTCGGGAGTAACACATCTAGCACCATCACATTGAATACAGGGGCCCCACAAGGATGTGTGCTGAGCCCCCTTCTATTCACCCTGCTAACACACGATTGCACACCATCATACAGCTCCAACCACTTCATCAAGTTTGCGGACGACACAACAGTGGTGGGTCTCATCAGCAACAACGATGAGATGGACTACAGGAACGAGGTGAGCCGCCTGGCCTTGTGGTGCGGACACAACAATCTCACTCTCAACGTGGAGAAGAAAAAGGAGATTGTTGTGGACTTCAGGAAGAGGGATGCCTAACATGCCCCTCTGACCATCAACAGCACCACAATGGAGAGAGTGGACAGCACCAAGTTCCTGGGAGTGCATGTCTCAGAGGACCCGTCCTGGAACAGGAACATTGCATCACTGGACAAGAAGGCTTACCAGCGCCTCTACTTTCTCCGCAAGTTGAAAAGGGCTGGAGCTCCAACCCCCATCATGTGCACCTTCTACAGGGGTGCCATAGAAAGTGTCCTGACCAGCTACATCACGGTGTGCACAGCTGGGCACCGCTAATTAAAAAATTAGTTCCACAATTTCTAAAACGCTTATTAATTTTTTTAGGTCCACAATTTCAAAAGCACAAATGTCTTATGAAAATTAGGGGAAGCTAATCCAATCCGCTATTTATATATTTTCTATATTATATATATATATATATATATATATATATATATATATATATATATATATATATATATATATATATATATATATATATATATATATATATATATATATATATATATATATATATTAGGGATGTGCCGATCAGGTTTTTTGAAACCGATACCGATACCGATCACCTATGTGTGACGATCACCGATACCGATCAAAAAACCGATTGCCTATATGTGAGCCGATCACATAAACCGATCACCGATCACCGATCAAATGGCTTACCTGTAATTTATGAGTGCTGCTTCTGGCTACAAGATCTGAAAACTTTTCAGATCTTGTAGCCAGAAGCAGCACTTATGTTATTTTCAGAACCATAAAATCACCATAATTCAGACAAAAACATATTTTTACTAATTTATTTCAGAGAACAAAGTAAATAAAAGTAATTATCAACTGCATTATCAAAGAAAAATGTTTACCTTACTAACTTTCAATTAAAAAAAAAAGGTTTTTTATTGTTTTAAAAAAAAAAACACATCTATTACTTCATATAAAAAACTAAAATACCCCATTTGCTACTTAAAGCTGCACTGTTGGCTGTTTTTACAAATGGCTTTATAAATACGTAAAGTATCATTATTATTATTTTTAAATAATTTCGTGCTTTTTTGAACAACTTCCTGCGGGAACCAGGTGGCGGTAATGCGCTTAATATGAGTTCGCCAACCGCCATTCAACTCTATAGAAGAAGAAGAAGAAGAACCAGGAAATACCGTCTCCGCCATTTTACATTCATTAGTTCCACACTCGGCACTCGGCTTTTGGAGGACTGTTTCTCCCATAAGAGGATGCCTCATACGGATAAATTAACTGGAAACACTCCCTGAACTCTGTGAATGTCTCAGGACTGGAGCAGCAGCCGCGATCCCTCCGCCGAGCGCTCCTACAGCGCCGCGCGAGACCAGCAGCTCATGGTATGAGCTAAGGCTAACATGCTAAACCGGAGCTGCAGCAGACAGCCGGCTTTGTGCGATCAGAGGTTCCTGGAGCTCGCCTCGATGTCGGACTGGAAGCAGAAGATACCGGGGGACACCCAGCTAACTTGGAATAACAAAGCCGACAGCCTTTTTGAAGCCGCAGCTAAACTGGACTGCCCGTAACTGCGCAGCGGAGCGGACTCGGTGGAGCTACTCGGTGGGGCTTCATGCTAACAGGTGTTGCTTATCGCGGCGCTGGCAGACGGCTTTTGGTAAGTTATTAAAACGTATTAAAACATTTTAATGACGAATTAGGTTTGTTGTGTTGAAGGACTTCGTTGAAATTCCTCCACGAGGTACTTTTTCGTCGCACGTTTTGCAGTTAGCAAACTTCGCATCACAGGCTCTGTGATCGGTAATTGAAGGCAAAAGCCGATCACATCCGCTTTAATGATTATCGGTGCCGATTGATCGGTTACCGATCGATCGGCACATCCCTAATATATATATATATATATATATATATATATATATATATATATATATATATTTATATATAGCCGGCAGCGTTATCAATATTTGCACTACACTGCCAAATGTAACAAAAATGATCCTAAAAGGATGAAATTACAAAAATCAAAGGATTTATTTAATACTTTACGTACATATATTCTATTCGGCCACGAAATTAACAAAAAATAGAATGATCTTTTAATCCCTAAAACCACGTTTAAATCTCAAATACACGGGTGTGTCGCCACGGCATTTATACATGAAAGTAACCCAAATACATAAAACTAACGACTCGCCGTCGAATGGTCGACACAAAACGCACAATAAAATCCTCCGGCCACGTTAATTTGGCTTGAAACAGCTGGGTTTTCTAAGGATTTCCATTAGTAACCCACAACCAACCGGCAGACACAGTTAGCGTCTATAGGTACTCAACAGATTTAATGAAAAGTAATTAAAATACATGACAATAACGACTCACCGTCGCGTGGTGTACACAGAACACAAAATAGAATCCTTCGGCCACGTTAATTTGGCTTGAAACAGCTGGGTTTTCTAAGGATTTCCATTAGTAACCCACAACCAACCGGCAGACACAGTTAGCGTCTATAGGTACTCAACAGATTTAATGAAAAGTAATAAAAATACATGAAAATAACGACTCACCGTCGCGTGGTGTACACAGAACACAAAATAGAATCCTCCGGCCGCGTTAATTTGGCTTGAAACAGCTGGGTTTTCTAAGGATTTGTCCAAGTACCCAGCACAAACAGCTAGCCACGGAATTAGCCCCTGAGTTCACCTCTAACCCGGAAGCTGTCGAGATGGAATAGTCCATTTTTAGTAGGGGGATAATGAAATCAACCGTTTTTTAAATTGCTTATTTAATGATTGTTTTCATCGTAACTATAATTATTTTTATGTTAAATGTAGATTAACAAGCAGGATCAATGTTAGGAATTAGGTGACTGGCCGGGGCGCGGCGGGGCCGGGGCCTCATGCTGATGGGATCCCCAGGCATTTACCTACATGGTAGATCCCCCCCTCTGCTCCCTCCCCCCTCCAACCCTCCCTCCCCCCTCCAACCCTTCCTCCTCTCTGCTGTTTACGGTGGGGAAAAAGGTAAAACAAGCAGCATTATGAGCTTGTAAATAAGTTTATTGGTTTTTACTGATAGGAATCAAGGAATCAAGGAATCAAGGAGTTTTATTAACATTGCATCAATTTCCACCGATTACAACGTAAGTATGTATTGCAGGCATCCAGAAGAGAAATGAGTGCAAAAGCTGCAGCAAAACAAAGCATATTACATGTTTTATCAACACACGATATGTTTTATCAACACACGACATGTTTATTCAACACATTGATATGCTCTTAGCGCGGCCAGGCCCAATCTGTCTCCAGATGAAGGTCAAAAGCAGGAAAAACAGGCAGAAACACTGGGATTCACAGCATTGATATTAAAAAAAGATGAATCACATTTTGTCTTCAAGACACCGCGTGATTCAGTAAAAACCATATCAGAGCACATTTAGGTACAATAACAAAGGAAATACGGCAGGCAAGGAGATTGTGTCCATGATTAATTTCAGACAAACACAAAGTTCAGCAGGTGTGCAGCTGGGTGTTATCCGAAGCCTCACAGAAATCTCTGGGGAGGGGGAGGGGGGGGGGCTCTTCAACTCCTCACTCTAGGAGAATGGATTCCCACAGCCCGCTTGTCAAGGACATGTGCAGAAGCCAGATAATGTTTCGTTTGTTATCCAAATAGACCACAGTGTTCTTTTCCACTGCCGCCTCCAAGTCTGTGGGTGCTGTTTCATGGCCGAAAGAAATCCAAATATGTGGTTCTGCTCTGCCCCGCTTTCATGAGCTTCCACCTGTCCCTTGATCGATCCTGGGTGGCTGCAAACAAGTCCCAAAACGGACAGCAGGTGCACGGTGGTCCACCACTGCACCAATCGTGCGATTGAGCTCATACAGCAGCTGGGATGAGGAGCCCACGACCCGGTTCAGAGAATTTTGCTGATCAGGCAGTCCCGACAGCGCTCTGATAGCCGCCGAAGCCTCCCTCAGCTTCCGATAACAAACAACTCCGGTTACGCCAAAAAACAGAGCAGTTGCTACCAATAATCCAATAATCCACAAATCCTCCACGTCTTCGACACTCAGAACGGACAGACACATGGGCTGCCACTGACCCCACGAGTCCAGCACGTATCCAGCCGCGTGTGTGTCGGAGGGACAGACAGCTTCTCCTGACACGGTCCGCTTCGTGGAAAAAATCTTATCCATTGAAGAAACAGCCCAATTGATTAATTCCATATTGGTTCGAGTGAGCGCTGAAGGGTCGCAGACGAGACGAAAAGCAAGCAGGGAGTAGGAAAAACTTAGGGAGGGAAGAGCAGAAAGATATGCGACCTGCCTTGCCGAGTGCCGGAAGAATGAAGAGTGCAATTTAGATAATTAGTTATTAGCGGTACTGCATTTTAAATAAAAATAGCAGAAATCCGCTTATGAATTATAAAAGTTAGTCAATTCACAAAAACGCTGACAAAAAGTTTAGGTCCACTGTAAGCGGAATAGCGCTTTAGCGCTCCCTAGCCTTCATTCGCCCACCTTTGACGGTGTGGTTTGGTGCATGTACTGCATCCTGCCGCAAGAGCCTCCAGCGCATAGTGAGAACAGCTGAGAAGATTGTCAGCACCTCCTTCCCCTCACTACAGGACTTACATAGTAACTGCCTCACCCGAAACGCCCTCTGCATGGCAGGTGATCCCACACACCCACTACACAGCTGCTTCAGCCTGTTGCCATCAGGGAGGAGACTGAGGAGTCTCCAGGCTCGAACCAGCAGACTGAATGACAGCTCTGTTTATCAGTGTGTCAGGATGCTAAACTATCTGCCTGCTCTGCCTCCCCTCCCTCTGGTACTGCCTTAACACAAACAAACAAAAAACTTTCACACATTACCACATAACACAAATATTTTAACACTGGACTCTATGTCATCAAAACAGGTTATTCACTCAACACACGTTCATGTGCTCATTCAAATTGCACTACTTCTTATATTTGCACAAATTGTTTGTATCACATTACTGTCTATAGTAATACTACTGTTTACATTTACTGTTTAAATTTATTACTACTGTTTACATTTATTACTACTGTTTAAATTTATTACTACTGTTTACATTTACATTTACACTACTTTTTATATCTACACCACTGCTGATATATATATTCTTTTTACTAGCCTTATTGCATATGCCACTCTACCTCTATACCAATATCAACTACCTCATACTTCATTATCAAGGAACCACGCCACAAATATATAAGTTTAAGTTTATTTAATGATGAGAGGATTAGGGATGAAGGATGAAAGAGATGAGGGGTTGTAGGGACGAGGGATGAGGGGTTGTTGGGATGAGGGAAGAAAGGGGATGTAAGATGAGGAGAAGATGGTACGTAAGGATGGAAGGATGAGGGGATGAAGGGATGATGAGTAAATGAAGGGAAGATGGAAGTAAGGATGAAGGGATGATGGATGTAGGGATGAGGGGAAGTAGGGATGAAGGGATGGAGGGGTGAGGGATGTAGGGATGAGGGGATGAAGGGATGAGTGGAGCAGAAGGAGGTTGTCCGAGGAGAGTGCTGGAGGGCTTGGGATGAGAAGACTCTTGCGTGGGGTTTTGCCTTCGGGAACATTACTTGTTTTCCTTCCCGAGCCTGAACGAAGAACCCCCCCCAGACGGAACCTGAGCGAGAGAAAGCAAAGCATGGTTATGAACGAAGAGCGTAAAAAGAAAAAAGGGAGAGGGGGGAATTGGGGTCAACAGAAAGTAATCGAACTGAGATGAGATGAAGGGGTGAACAAGGTATAAATAGCTGCATGGGATAATTGGAGGCGTGATTTGGGCGTGGCCCTACTCCCGAACCTAAGTTAACATATTAACTCCATTTCATTAGCAAGGAACCACGCCACAAATATATAAGTTTAAGTTTCTTTGATGAGAGGATTAGGGATGAAAGATGAAAGGGATGAGGGGTTGTAGGGATGAGGGATGAGGGGTTGTAGGGATGAGGGAAGAAAGGGGATGTAAGATGAGGAGAAGATGGTACGTAAGGATGGAAGGATGAGGGGATGAAGGGATGATGAGTAAATGAAGGGAATATGGAAGTAAGGATGAAGGGATAAAGGGGTGAGGGATGTAGGGATGAGGGGAAGTAGGGATGAAGGGATGGAGGAGTGAGGGATGTAGGTATGAGGGGATGCAGGGATGAGTGGAGCAGAAGGAGGTTGTCCGAGGAGTGTGCTGGAGGGCTTGGGATGAGAAGACTCTTGCGTGGGGTTTTGCCTTCGGGAACATTACTTGTTTTCCTTCCCGAGCCTGAACGAAGAACCCCAAAAGACGCAAGATTAGATCGAACAAAGATGTGTGTGAGCTTGGAACAAGTCACTGAGGTTGTTGCGGATGTATGCCAAGTAAGCCCGAGAGGACCAGCGACCTAAAACTTGAATGATCTGATCCGGCATACCCCGACTAGATGCGGAGGAGGCTGCACCTATTCAGAAGGAATGAGCGGAATAGTGATGGGGAGAGATGCCTGACTTGAACAGGACTTGACGGAGATGACCAGCGAACCAGTGGTGAGTGGCATGGCTTCCTGATTCGGTGATGAAAAGAGGGTCATGTGGCGAAGCATTCGCAGAAAGCCTGGATTGAATGTAATTGAAGATGGGTTCGTAAGGGCTAAGAAAAGAGTTGAGACGAAATATGTATATAGGGTAGGAAAGGGCCAGCTGGTCGGTTTTGCTCCTTCTTAGAGTAAATATTATGGTGTCGTGGCTAAGAAAACAGATGTCGTGGAGGCACGGATGGATGGCAGGATCATGCTTGGATGAAGATGGGGCAAATTCAGAACAACGGAGAAATCCGAAAAAGGCTAGCAGAAACATGGATTCTAAAGTCTGGTCTAGAAGAACGGATGAGTAGCCTGAGCGCAAGGTGAGAATACATCTGCTGAGCAGATCCACCGTGAGAGGTAGTCGCTGTGTACTGCTAGGAAGTTCTTGTTTTTTGCATCCTTTAAGGATCATGGAAATGTGGCAGTGAGTGATAGATGGACAGCTCGAACTCGTAGCGATCTTGAAGAAGAAATTTATGCCTGACAGGTAAGTTTGGATAGTAGAAGAGCGGATTTTGAGGGTGGAGTGAGAGTAGGTAATGAAGAGACAGAGGGTTGGATGAAGATGGGGCAAATTCAGAACAACGGAGAAATCCGAAAAAGGCTAGCAGAAACATGGATTCTAAAGTCTGGTCTAGAAGAACGGATGAGTAGCCTGAGCGCAAGGTGAGAATACATCTGCTGAGCAGATCCACCGTGAGAGGTAGTCGCTGTGTACTGCTAGGAAGTTCTTGTTTTTTGCATCCTTTAAGGATCATGGAAATGTGGCAGTGAGTGATAGATGGACAGCTCGAACTCGTAGCGATCTTGAAGAAGAAATTTATGCCTGACAGGTAAGTTTGGATAGTAGAAGAGCGGATTTTGAGGGTGGAGTGAGAGTAGGTAATGAAGAGACAGAGGGTTGTGACATCGAGAGATGGAAATTGAAGATGATGATCTGAATGGAATGCTTTAAAGCGGTTCCAACCTGACAAATAAGCAGATAAGGTACGAGGAGCTAAACTATTGAGGATGGATTCCTGGGAAGAGTTCAGGAGGTAACGTAGCTAAGGAGTCAGTTGTAGATTGTCGAAGAATACGGAGGAACCGGAGTAGGGTGAAAATCGGAGTCTGGAGCCAAGAGTCTGAATTTCTGAAAAGAAAAACGAGACAGCACATCGGCAATGTGAGATCCTGGTACGTAGGCTGCTTGGAGTAGGAACTGGTGTTGGGCCGAGATCAGAGTTAATCTGCGAATAAACTGCATGATGACTAGGGAGTGAGATCGGCCTTTGTTAATAATGTCTACGACTGCAATGTTATCAGTGTGGATGAGGATAGACTTCTTTGACCATTTGTGTCCCCAAAGGATTGCTGCAACGACAATGGGGTAAAGTTCGTAAAGAGCGGACGAAGGCGCAGCCGAATCAGTCGGGAGAGGCAAGAGTTTGTCGGGCCAAACGGAAGCAAACCATCTGCCGCCGTAATAGCCAATGAAACCGATGGAGGGAGCTGCATCCGTATAAAGCCCAATATCATCGGGGTGAGTGAGAAAATCATCGTAAAAGAAGGAAATGCCATTCCAGGAAGAAAGGAATTGATGCCAGAGACGCAGTTCCATCCTACAAGGCTGATCGAGACAGAGGGAACCGTGGAGCGAAGCAATGCTGGCAGCCTTAGTCAGGAGGTGCGAGATGAAGGACTTGCCCTGGGGGATGATCCAGATGGCGTAGTTGAGATGCCCGAGAAAAGTGAGCAACTGTTGCTTAGAACACCTGTCAATCGAAAGAAAGTTGGACAAAAGCAAGGTGACCCGATCGAGTTTGTCGGGTGGCAGAGACGCCTGGAGGGAAACGGAGTCGAGGATGATACCCAAGAACTCCAGAGTCGTGGACGGGCCAACCGTCTTCTCCTCAGTGAGGGGGTCACCAAGCTCCGAGAAAGTCTTCAACAGGACGCCCAAACCGTAGCGCGGAGGGAAGATGAAGGGTGTGACGATCAGGAAATCATCGAGAAGGTGGGTAACGTAAGGGAGCCTGCAGTTGTTAATAAGGACCCAACACAGGGCCTCGGACAGAGAGTTGAATATCCTCGGACTACTACGACAGCCGAAAGTGAGTCGGACAGCGAAGTAAAAGGCCCCCTTCCAAAACACGCAGAAGAAACGCCAGAAGTCGGGGCGAATGGGGAGAACCTTAAAAGCAGTGGTGATGTCGGCCTTGGAAAGCCAAGCCCCCCGTCCTGCCAAACGGATGAGTGTAATGGCGTGATCAATGGTGGCGTATCGCATGGAAAAGTCGGGAAAAGGAATAACGCTATTGATACTGGGGATAGCCGAACCGTGAGGGGCCGAAAGATCCAAAATCAGCCTTTTCTTACCGGAGTACTTCCGCGTGGCGATGCCGATGTGACTGACACGGTAGGTGGAGAAGGGAGATGCAACGAAAGGTCCCATCATGAACCCATTCTTAACCTCATTAGCCAAAAGGAGATCGACTGTATCGGGGTCCTCACGGGCGGACTTAAGATTGGGACAGTGGTAGGAGGAATCAGGAAGAACATCAATACCAGGGTGGAAACCATGAGTAAGACCATCAACGAGGTAGGCAACAAAATCCCTGTCGGGATGACAACGAAGGGCGGAGATCAGTGCAGTCACCTTGATCGGCGTAGAAAGATGACGGCCTAGTCAATCCATCGCAGAGGTGGGATTGTGAGGACATGAGTGCCTAGCGTGAGCACCACCGCAGTAAGAACAGGCATGGAGCATCCTGCAGTTAGACGAAGCGCAGCCGAGATGACGGCCTAGTCAATCCATCGCAGAGGTGGGATTGTGAGGACATGAGTGCCTAGCGTGAGCACCACCGCAGTAAGAACAGGCATGGAGCATCCTGCAGTTAGACGAAGCGCAGCCGAGATCGTTAAAATTATTACAGATCACCCTGCCGCCTTGATACGAAACCGGGTGGCCACGTTTGTCAACGCCCCTGGGAGTAGGGACATTAACAGAAGCGCGGCCGGCCCGTGACCTAGGTATGAGGTGGGGGGGCGGCAACGGACAACCTATCCGACCCCGAAGGACGGCGAGCTGAGTGAGGGGTGCGAAGACCGGTGACAGAAGTACAGGCAGTGGCCGGATGGGACGGCGCACCACACAAAGTACAGGAAAGAGAAGCGCGGGCGGCGAAAACCCGACAATAAAGTTCGGAGTCGAGGGACCCCCAGTACTGTGCCGTGATTGAACTGGTGCAAACGGGCCGCAGCCTGATTGGAAAAAAGAACGTGGTACTGGTAGAAACCCGTGCCCCCAAAGCGGAGAGCCATGTCCAAAACAACAGAAAGATAATCATCCAACTCAGACCTGCGATCAGGAAAGACCGAACAAATCGTGTCCCTAAACAAAGAAAAAGCTACGGCAAACTCGACGGGCGTGAGCTCCTTAGAGCTAGAACTCAATGGGTGGCTCAGTTGCATAGGTCCCTGAGCAGTGAATATTTCCCTAAGGTGATTGAAGCCGCACAGAGATGGACGGAGCAGAAGAGCCAGATCTACGTAATTACCGTTCAAAATCTGATGACGCAGGTACGGTGAAACAGGAGAGGGACGCAGAACAGAGGAGCAAGACTGAGCGGGGGGAATAGCGGTGGCGAGAGTGTAAGGAGAATGGACGTGATGAAAAGCGTCCAGAAACGGCTGAGGGAACAGAGCAGGGTTAGGGAAGGAGGGTGTGGGCGCAGAAAAAACAGAAGGAGCACCGGAAAAATAACTAGGAGCAGACGGCTGAGCAGGGGCCATGAGAGGAAGAAAAGAAGCAGAAACCAAATTAGGACGAGTAGAAGAAGGGAGAACCAAAGTAGGTCCGGGAAGCAGGGAGGAAGGGATGGTACTGGGAACAGTAGAAGCCAGAGAAGGCTGGGACTGAATAACAGAGGATAAAAGCTGAGAAAGTTCTGACAGAAAAGGTGCAGGCACTGGTGGTAATTCACCCTAACTCCCACAAGGGGGAGCCGTCGCCATTACAGAAGGTCCAGAGGTAGACGACGGGATGACGTCACGGGAGACATTGGGGGCGGAGGCGGAAGCAGGAACAAGAGCCGCGGCTGAGGGTCGTTCAGATGGCGAAGGAGGAACAAGCAGCCAAAAGGAGGAGGCAGAGAGGAGCTGAAAGAGCCGTGATTTATTGTCCGAACGGCAGAAAGGGATCCCGTTCTCGCGGAGAGAGCGATGAAGTCCGGCGACCGTCCAGGACTTGAGAAGCTGGCGGGTCAGAACAGCACGTGAGGGAGAGGACTGCTGAGAAGCGGCCGCACCGAGACCCGGCGAGCGACGCCGAGGACCGGGCGAAGGAGCGGGTCGACAGATGCCTCGAGCCGGATGACGTCCACGAGAAGGAGGAGTAGACGCGGGCGACTGATCCACATCCGATGGTTGGGAAACTGGAGAAGAACCAACGTGGGACTGAGTCCGAGGATCGAAAATCACACATGAAGTCGTCCGGAGCCAGGAGCACGTCCGGAAACGTAAGGTGGGGACTCGTCGACGGCGGATGGAAGGTCGAAGAGATCCTCTGAATCCGAGGGTTAGGGGTCGATCGATGAAACGGCGTCCATGGTGAATACAAGCGCAGAGTTGAGGAGGCGCGGTGGCGTAGACATCGTTACTTGTCAACAGAAAGTAATCGAACTGAGATGAGATGAAGGGGTGAACGAGGTATAAATAGCTGCATGGGATAATTGGAGGCGTGATTTGGGCGTGGCCCTGCTCCCGAACCTAAGTTAACATATTAACTCCATATATACTGTGTACATAAACATCATATGCTGCTTTGTCACTCTATTACAAATGTCAATGTCAGAACCTTCATTTTATTTTATACATATACTTTTTATACTTTTATACTACTATGCAAAAATTACTATGCAAAAACTCTGGACAGTATTACACTTTTGTTATTTCATTTTTTGCTATGTTTATTAAATGTTTCAGTGTTTTAGTGTTTAAATGGTTACTGTTGCACCGAGGGACTGAGAGAAATGCAATTTCAATCCTGCATATGTCAAAGTCAAAGTCAAAGTCAACTTTATTGTCAGATCTGCAATATGTACAGTGCAGGACATACACAGGACCGAAATTGCGTTTCTCTCAGTCCCTCGGTGCAACAGTAAACATCTAAACATTGAAACACTGAAACATATAATAATAGACATAAGCATAAAAATAGTAAAACTAACACTGTCCTGAGTTGTTTTATTTTTTTTTTTTTGTTTTTTTTTTTTGCATAGTGGTATAAAAAAAGAGTATAAAAAGTATAACTAAAATAAACTAAAGGTTTCTAGCCTTATGTCCTAGCCTTCATAAGGTTTCTAGCCTTATGTCCCTATATGTCCTTTACATATTGCAGTTTTGACAATAAAGTTGACTTTGACTTGAGTTTTTTTAATTGAGGGCTGACCCTTTGATGCCCACCCATTGCTCCAAACTAACAATGAGGATCTCATAGTCAATGGTAGCAAAAGCGGATGTAAGCTGGTGAAGATTCTCAGTCGTCCAGGACATGATGAAATCAAAAAAGGCGTTCAATACAGGATCAACTGGACTTTATTTGTTGCAGAATTTCTGCAACAAATAAAGTCCAGTTGATCCTGTATTGAACGCCTTTTTTGAAAGCGGATGTAAGTTCCAATAGGACAAGCAGCACAGAATCACCAGTGTCTGTGGATAAGAAGATGTCATTAAAAACCTTCAGTAGGGCAGTTTCAGTGCTGTGGAGAGGTTTGAAGCCAGAATGGAATAACTCAAGGACAGCATGATCCTCCAGGAAGCACTTCAACTGGGACTCAACTATTTTCTCCAGAAGTTTAGAAACAAATGGGAGTCTGGAGACAGGCCTGAAGTTGGATACGACTAAGGGGTCAAAGTTTTTTTTTTTTTCAGGAGACGTTGAATAGCAGCATGGCTTAATGTTTTTGGTACCACACCAGTGGATACATTGCTATTCACAATAGCAAGAATGAAAGGAATAGAGTAGGAAAAAACCTCCTTTAGTAGCCGAGGGGGAACCACATCAAAGGGGGAACCATTTCAGGTTGCACATGACCTGCTTTAGAGAAGACAGAGAGATTGGTTCAAAATGGTCAAATACAGTAACAGATTGAGGTGGGATAGATGGATCACGAGTTGGAGGAGAAATGAGAGCCCGGGTTGTTGCAATTTTTTTCTAAAAAGAAATGTAGGAAGTTCTCGCACAGCTCAGTCGAGGCTTTCAGAGGTGATGGTTCAGTGAGATGGAGAACTGAAAGTTATGCACCATAACTCATGTTCCCTGAAGGAAGGGAACGAGGTGCAACATACTTGCTATGGGAATTACACCCCCGCGCGATTAACTGAAGGAATACATTCACGCCTTTACGACAGGGGAGTCAGTGTCGCGCCAGAGGCTCCGCCCTCTGTGCATTTAAGCAACCGACGCCCGTCCATCTTTCTCAGAAATTGCACTTTACCGAGCTTTCAGCATTGAAAGGGCCAGATATGTTGCACCTCGTTCCCTTCCTACAGGGAACATGAGTTATGGTGCATAACTTTCAGTTCCCTTTCAGTTCGGTCTCTCGGTGCAACATACTTGCTATGGGAATGTAATTCATTCACGCCCTTGAAATGCTCAGCAAAATGCATGCGAGAACCTCCGTCCTATAAGATGGGCATTTCCCAGCTGCTTACTACAAGGGATGCAGAGAGCAGATGCCAAGGGGAAAAAAACCAAATGTGAGAGACATTCACATGATATACAACACCATGTATACAACACCAGCTAGAGACAGCCTAAGCATGCTCCAGCAGTGTGAATATTAATCAACTCCTGTTCCCCTTTAAGAATTCCAAGGGACAGGAGGAGCAATGTTTTCTTCTTTTTTTTTTTAATGGCCCGACTGACAAGTGGAACCCATCCTGATGTTAGAGAGCAGTCAAGGAGAGGTGAGACCTTTCCATTATGCATCTCCCAGAAAAGAAACATAAAACATCATGGGATGCCCTTGTGAATGTCATTGCTACTTGTGTCGGGACAAAGCAACCAAAGCCTTAGGCTTTCAGCCAGTACCTTTCAGAGGCCAGGCTGACAGTTGCCACAACCCTGGACATGGGTGTAGAAGTTGTCCATGTGCCTGAGTCAGTAGGTCCCTATGAGGAGGCAATTGCCATGGTGTCCCTGACAACATTGAGCTCAACTCCGGGAACCACAGTTTCTGTGGCCATCTGGGAACTATGAGGATCAAGGAGAGGGCTCCTCGCCTTACCCGTTCCAATGTCGCCCGATCAGAGGGACAGGTGGAAAGGCATAGTAGATCAACCCTGCTGTCCAATCATGTGCCAGAGCGTCTATCCCCAACGGAGCATCTGTCTCCTTCAGGGAGAAATAGAAGTCACAGTGTGAGCTAGCTCTGCAAGCGAACAGGTCCACAGAGGCTCTACCGAAACGTGACCATACCTGTTCCATGATCCGTGGGTTCAGGCTCCATTCCGATGCCAAAAGAGGCCCTCTTGAAAGGGCATCTGCTCCATAATTCACATCACCAGGGACATGAGTCACCCTAAGTGACAGGATTCTTGGAGCACACCACGTGAGCATCCTTCGTGTCAGATCGAGGAAGGCCCGGGACCTCGTCCCTCCTTCTCTGTTGATGAAGGACACTGTGGTCCTGTTATCTGATTTTACCAGGATATGATGCCCGGTTTTGGGTTTTGACCGAAAGAACAAGATCTCGGATACAAGTGGCTGAAATGAGTTTTCTCCGCAGGGTGACTGGACTCTCCCTTAGAGATAGGGTGAGAAGCTCAGTCATCCGGGAGGGACTCGGAGTAGAGCTGCTGCTTCTCCACATCGAGAGGAGCCAGTTGAGGTGGCTCGGGCATCTGGTTAGGATGCCTCCTGGACGCCTCCCTGGTGAGGTGTTCCGGGCATGTCCCACCGGGAGGAGACCCAGAGGAAGACCCAGGACACGCTGGAGGGACTATGTTTCTCGGCTGGCCTGGGAACGCCTTGGGATTCCCCCAGAGGAGCTGCTCCAAGTGGCTGGGGAGAGGGAAGTCTGGGCCTCCCTACTTAGGCTGCTACCCCCGCGACCCGACCCCGGATAAGCGGAAGAAGATGGATGGATGGATGGATGGATGATGCCCGGCAACCAGACATTTACTGAAGAAGTATTTCAATGACAGGAATACGGCCAGCAATTCTAGTAAGTTAATATGTAATTTGGATTCCTGCTCATTCCAAAGGCCGCAGGCATTCTGATTTCTGCAGATCGCTCCCCATCCTGTTTTTGAGACGTCCGTCGTGATGACTACATGGGACGATACCCTTTCCAGTGAGACCCCTTCCGTGAAAACGGACGGATCTCTCCAAGGTTCCAGGGCCTTTAGACACTCTGGGTCAATCTTAACCTTTTCTGCTAATTTAGGCAGAGCGGGTTGTATTTGTTGGTTAAACCATACCTGTATGGCCCGCATTTTCAATAATGCACGTGGCACACAAGGAATGGCTGCCGCCAAGAGGCCCAACAGGCGTTGGCACGTTTTCACAGGGACCCGTTGGTCCAGTTTAAATTTTCCAGGCAATGGCGAATGGAGGAAACTCTTTCCTTTGAGAGCCATGCTCTGTATTGGACAGTGTCAATCTGTACACCCAGAAATACGGTAACGCGTGACGGAGTCAGATCGCTTTTTTGTAGGTTTATGACAAAACCGAGAGACTCCAGGTGAGAGATCACCTTAAGGGAGTATGACAGTGCCTGCCTTCTGCTTCCAGCCAGAATTAGCAGGTCGTCCAGGTAATTCAAGACCCTGAGTCCTTGATTCCTAAGAGGGGTCAGGGCTGTATCCAGACATTTAGTAAATGTACGCGGAGTAGTCTTTAAACCGAAGGGTAAGGCTTTGAATTCATAAGCGTTTCCTTCGAATGCAAAACTGAGGAACTTTCTGTGTCTCCTCCATACGCCTATATGGAAATAGTCATCTTTCAAATCCATTGCACACGCGTAGTCTCCTGGTCTCACAGACTGGAGAACTTTTCGCAGTGTAAGCATCCTGAACTTGAAAGTTTCAATTCTTTTATTGAGAGTCCTGAGATCCAGAATCGGCCCCAAGGAACGGCCCTTTTTGGGCACCAGAAAGTACTTGCTGTAGTGTCCGGAGCGTAGTTTGTGTCCTAAGACCAAACTAATCACTCCCTTTTTCAGCATGGTTGAAACTTCCTCCCTCAGCACATGCACGTGTGTAGGGTTGATCTTAGATTGCAACACCCCTGAGAAACGGGATGGTCTCTTTGAGAACTGCAACTTGAGCCCGTGACGTATTGTTGTCATTACCTAATCATTTGGTAGACACGCCTCCCAAGCTTGCGCATGCGCGCTGAGCCTGGATGGCATGTTGAATTGTTGCTCCTCGTGTTTCAGGTCTAAGGGAGTGACCTTTGACCCCTCTCGCGCCTTTTCGAGCAGGATACTCGGCCCAACAGAAGATATCGCGAGATCAGGCCATCTCCGGTGAATCTTGCGTATCTTGCTTTGGTTCATAGTTCGACCGTGAGGTCTGGGTTTTATAAAAATGGGACTCGAGTCAAGAACCAGGGCAGTCTGTGCATTGGTACTTTTATTTTTGTACATGTCTGAAACAGTGTCTGTTTTGTTTACATATACAGTAGGCGAGTCATGTTTGGTGCACGTACACATGTCACCAGCTCCTCGTGGTTTTCTACGAGCAGAGACTGGGATCAGAATGTTAGGTTCCCGTACCACGTGGGCGGGCGAACCTGTAAATTTATCAGTTCATCCTGGTTCATCAGGTCTGGAACTGGTTTCCATAGGAAGAGGTCAAAGCAGTACTTGGACGGTACTGCAAAGCCTCACAGTCCCCAACGGGTCTCTTTCTTGGGAGACCATGTGTGTTTTCCATTGGTGGGGCACATTTTTTCCTTGGCAAACCCTCGCGGAGGGCATCCGCTTGTTTGCGTGCTTGTTCCAGCCTTGTCTTGACACTTTCCAGGGCTCTCCCGAAGAGTCCCGTCGACTCGATCGGGTGTTGTAGGAAGGTGGACCTCTGGTTTTCCGGGAGGTCCGACAGTGTTAGCCAAAGATGGCGCTGATCGACAACTATTTCTGCCATTGCTTTGCCCTAGGAAATAGCTACTGTCTCCATCATGCTGAGCACGAGGTCAGAGGCACGGCGGGCCTCCTCTATGGCCTCGGTTGTGGCTTGCTCGTCCTTTGTTACCTGGATATCCTGTAGTTTTTCCGCCAGGTAGGCCTTTACCATGCTTGACGTATTCATTGAGTGAGCCACGAGGCTTTGGGCCTTGTAGCACTTCTCAAGTTGTTTCTCTGAAGCGCGACAGGCTTTGCAGGGCAGCGTTGGTTTCATCCCCATGGCTGTGGGGGCCAGGTGAGCCGCCAGAGACTCCTCTATCGGGGGTGCGTTGGCAAGACCCAGAGCCTCCATTCCCGCGACATCCAAGAGTCGGGACAATGGAAGCATGATAGGAGCCCTGGGTTCCGCCCAGGAGCGTTTGAGTTCCGTTAGAAAGTCCGGAAAAATTGGTATTTTCTGCAACGTTGACGGTTGCTTCGCGTAGAAGTAGTTTCCCGCCAGCTTCGTAGCCTGTTGGCGAGGCGTGGGATCCGGCCACGTGACCTGTAGGGCGTCAGCGACCCTATGGCATAGGTCGAACAGGGTAGGTACCGACAAGTCAGGTTCCGGAAGGTTCTGCGCCACGTTCTGGGAGGAATGAACAGTTTATCCCTTGTCACCGTATTCAACGCCTTCTGGTGCTGGTCACTTCTGGCGTCAAGTCTTCGACAGCAAGTGAGGAGTCCGACGCGTTGTCTTCCCCGACCCGGCCATTGCACTCCAGGTCTACGTTTTCAGGCTCCGGTTCTGGAGCCGGCAGGTTAGTGCGACGTGCGACCTTCATCGCCGCTGTCCTTGCCATAGACTTGGACAACGTGTCCGTGCGGCGTTTCCTCACTGTGGCCGTCATTCGACGAAAGTGGGGGTAGGAGTCGGGGGATTCCAGCGCCTTCCTCGCGTGCAGGATCCTTAGGCAGACAGGACAGGCCTTGTGGGTGTCCGTCGCCGAGAGGGAGTAGCCGCAACCGCTGGGGCATGGGTGCGAGCGAGGACTCGTCATCCTGGTTTTCTTCTTCCTTGTCCTCCGCTTTCCCTTCTCGGGAGCCATGTCCGGAGATGAGAAGAGTAGGAGTTAGACCTAGTTTCCTTTTGTTCGAAGCCATCTTCTCCGTCGTCTTGCTATCGCTAGTAGACTGCTAGTAGATTAGCAGAAGGTTGTGACGCAGTTAGCGTCATCGAGCGAAGCTACGGGAGAGAAGAAAAACTTTGAGTAAGTAGAAAAATGCTGGACTAGCTTTCGCCAGCCCAGCAGTACGCAGGAAAATTGTCTCTGTACGCTCAGTGTAGGGAGCAAGCTCACCTCAATCAAGCGACTCAACAACAGAGAGGTCCCGCGATTTTCAGGTGTTTCAGCGAGGTGAAGGGCAAAAAAGAGAATGATGGACGGGCGTCGGTCGCTTAAATGCACAGAGGGCGGAGCCTCTGGCGCGACACTGACACCCCTGCTGTAAAGGCTTGAATGTATTCCTTCAGGTAATCGCGCGGGGGCGCAATTCCCATAGCAAATATGTTGCACCGAGAGACCGAACTGAAAGGGAACAGAGTTTCGGGTGGAGAACAGGACACGTGGGTTGTGAGAGATTCTTTAATGCTCCTGCTATATCTATGGGTAAAAAATTACCAGAGAAATCAGTTTTAAAACTGAACAGGAGATATGGAGGAAAACTGTAGCACATGCCTTAAAAAGTCAAACAAATGGGGAGGAGTAAAGTGATCTTGAATCAACATCTCCATCTTCCATTTCCTTCCTGGTTTTTACTGGAATGTTGTTGGGACCATCAGAGTCCTATGACTTCCAATAGCTGTCAGTTGTTTTTTAAAAGCATTTTGAAATAAGTGGCACAGTTTAAAATTCAGACCAAAGCATAAATCTGCACAGTTCCTTTAAGTACCTGTTTTGTGTTTGACTTCCTTCATTGGCACCATCTACACTTGCAGCAGATGCTTGTTATTTATGGCCTCCCGACAACTCCAGTCCTCATGCATTAGTCAATGGCTCATTTTCTGATGCCCATAAATCTGTCTTCCTGTTGTTCAAGCCACTCTACTAATTCATCTAGCAACAAAGTGATGAATTTGAGTCTGAATGCTGTTGTGAAAGTAATACTGGTTTTAAAAACTGAACTTGGTAAAAGTTTATATGCTCTACACACCAAAAAAGTACATAGCAACTAAGAAGACAGACAAAGAATCAAATCAGGTAGTGAGTGTCATTTTTTTAATTTTATTATTTTATTTAAGTTAGGACAATGCATATTAATCAACATGACAGCAGTAAGCAGCAATGTAAATATGCCGGAGTTAGCACAATAGCTAGTTTTCATCCGTTGTCCTAAGGCAGGTAAGAATAAGAAACATCCCATTAAACAAAAGAGCAGAGAAAAATACAAACATCATCTATATAGCACTAGCCTGGTTAAAACCAGACCCTTGTCCTTCACTTCACTTCGTACTAGGGTCTGGACTTTCTCCATTGAGAACCGATTCTTGCTGGAGGCGTGGCCTCTGCTGATGGCTGCTCCCACGTGGTCTGCTGAACTTGACTTCAGCTCCGCCTCCTGCTGAATTTTCTCTCGCTGCCTTTGCATATTCTGTGTTTATATGTTAATAAAACGTTCTAATAAAATAAAACCATGGATCGCTGGTCCAACACACCAGAAGACCAGGAAATCTGATGGGACTCGGGCAGCAACGTAAAACCCGAGTTTAATTCTCTCGTGACAACCTGAGGCATCAGCGGAGGTAGAGGAGGAGGAGGAGGAGGGAGCGAGCGATCACTTGACTTTTGGCAAAAAAACTAAAAAGAAAACTCCAGATAAGGGATTAAGAAGGGGAATTTAATACATTTATGTCACATATAAAACAGTCCTGCATCGCTTTGCATCGCTTTGAATTAGAACATGCGAATGCTCGCTGGCTGCACTAGGACAGGTGGGGGCGTGGGTTAGGGGCCAAAAACTCTGCCTTCTGTTCTCTGATTGGTCCGGTCAAAAATTGGCCGGAGAAATCGTTGTCTATGGGAGAAGTCCCAAACTGTGCAGTGAAGGGAAATGAGAATTGAGCGGAGCTGTGCAGGAAGGCGAGGGCCAGGCTAATATAGCACATAACACAACATAAAATTACAATGGAAATATGATGCCATAAAAAATAGACAAAGTCACATGGACATCATGACATTATAATGTGTGTATAAATAAATAAATAAATAAATAAATCTATCTATCTATCTATCTATCTATCTATCTATCTATCTATCTATCTATCTATCTATCTATCTATCTATCATCTATCTATCTATCTATCTATCTATCTATTAAAAACCTCCTTCAAGTCATGGTACTCCTCTGGAACTTTTGAAATATCTGGGTAAGTCTCTTTAATATTGTTCTTGGGCATAGAGGGAATGACCGCATCAAAGAGACAAGATGACAAACAGTTATCGGACCAACCCACAATCTCCTTCTGTTGCAAGTTAATGTGTGGGTTATGTTTTGAGAGCCATGTGGCCCCTAGGACTACAGGAGAGTGGGGTGATTTGATAATAAAAAACTGCACTGTCTCTTTGTGATTCCCCCCTATGGTTAAAATCACAGGTTCAGAGATTAAAGGAGTCATGAAGAAGTTGACCATCTAAGGCTACGATGGACAGTGGTTTACGGGATTTAAACAGTTTTATTCCTCGTTCTTGGGCAAACTGAAGGTCCATGAACTCTGAGTTGATGAGTACTTTAATGGAGATGCAGGTCTTACCAGAAGTGGACAGCTCAGCTGGAAATGTGAAGGGTGAGGAGATTACTGGATTCTGGGTCTGACTCAGCAGGAGTCTCTGCTGAGTCTGGCCTTTTAACGGACAGTTAGAGACATTGTGAGAGTTTTGTCCACAGTAGAAACACAGCTGGTTCCGACGTCTTCTCTCACATTCCTCTGGAGTAAGATGGCTCCGGCCAATCTGCATGGGCTCCTCTCGTGGTGATGTCTCTTGTGGATGTGGTAGAGAGGGGGGTCCCAGGGGAAGTTGTTTAGGCGCCTCTCTGGGTTCCTCGAAGGGTCTAGATGTTCTGCTGGATCTTTCAGCTCGTTCTCGGGACCTCTCCATCAAGCGTGCTTTAGTCGCCAAATCTTCCAGGTCCTGCAGTGAGTCCGGGTATCACTTGGTTGCCATGTAGTCCTTGATCTCCTCGTTAAGCCCTCGGTAGATAGCATCAGTTAGTGCCTCTTCATTACATTTAATACCAGCAGCCGTAACATGAAAATCTATAATGTACTCAGTTACTCTTTGTTTTCCCTGCTTCACTGTAAACAGTCTATGAGCAGCCTCTCTTTCTGGGAGGATGGGGTCAAAAACTCTGCACAGCTCTTTAGAAAACTCATGAAACGAGTAACAGCACCTTGAATCCATTTGCCATTCTGATTTTCTCCAAGACGTAGCTTTTCCAGACAGGAGGGACACAGTATATGCCACCTTAGCACGTTCAAAGGTGAAGGATGAGGGCTGGAGCTGAAAATTAATTTCACATTGTGTTAGGAACGGGTGGCACTGGTCCGGTGCCCCTGAAAAGTTCTGGTGGAGTCAACCGTGGTTCCCGGGGTGGGTTACTCGTGGTTCCAGCATATGCAGGACTGCCGGCATGATTTGAGTCCTAAGGGTTAGAGTGAGGAGTTAGAGTCTTAAGCATGTTCATGATCTCATTTTATGCTGCCATGATTAGTGTCTTTGTGCCATCCTTTAGTCCAGCTCTCTCTAGCTACTGGTATGATTTGCTAGTATCAACCATTTCCTAAATAATAATAATAATAATGAATTCAATTTATAACGCGCTTTTCATTAGTGAAAATCTCAAAGCGCTACACACATTGAATGCTACACACATTCATACACCGGTAGCGGCAGACTACCATGCAAGGTGCTTTCCAGTCCTACCAGGAGCAACTCGGGGTTAAGTGTCTTGCCCAAGGACACAACAACACATGGTGTGGGGAACCGGGATTCGAACCGCCAACCTTACGATCGGGGGATGACTGCCATTACCACTACGCCACGGCCGCCCCTAAATCTTCCAGTGATACATGCTGTATGAAGGCTTATCGCTCCATGATGGTTATTTTTCATCCATCCATTATCTTTACCCGCTTCTTCCATTTTGGGTCATGGGGTCACCGGTGCCCATGTCCAGCAATCACAGTGCGAGGGGCGGGGTACACCTTGGACAGGTCGCAAGTCCATCACAGGGCCACATAGAGACAAACGAGACAAACAACCATTCACTATCTCACTCAAACCTAGAAACAATTTAGAGTTATCATCTGGCCTAACATGCATGTTTTTGGTCTGTGGGAGGAAACCGGAGTACCCGGAGGAAACCCATACATGCACGGAGAGAACATGCTAACTCCACCCAGAAAGGCCCCCGGACGGGGATTTGAACCGGCAACCTTCTCGTTGAGAGGCAGCAGCTCTACCAGTTGTGCCACTGTGCTGCCTCGCTGAGAGATGGTTCTTCTTTTTCATCTTAAACATTGGTTTTCTGCTGCCTGAGACATTCCCTTATCGGTTCATCATTTAGGGTCTTCTTTTTGATGGATCTTAGTTCATTCATCCTGTTTAATGGCTCTGACAATCACTAGTCCTCTGACTCTCTCTTTCTCGTAGTGTACAGTCTCAGGGTGCTGGACTACTGGCGCATGCAATGTGAGGAGCTTCTTTATCTTGAAATCAGCTGCGTCTAGCTCTTCTTTTGATCAGACTGTTATATATTAATTTATAACTGGAGCGACTGGCATTAATATGGAAACAGTAAGCCAAGTTAAATATCTGCTTGGTAAACTTGTCATTGGCCAGGAAACAAATACCATTTTCTACTGTTTTGTAATGATGATAGAATTACCAACAAATACAAAAGAGGCAGATGGGAGTTAAGCTCAGTATTTGTTGCTAAACCATTACACAAACAAAATTATTACAGACAAGACCAATGCATTTAATTTTGGATGCTCTTTCTCTACATGGGTGCTAAAAACAATACTTCTGATAAGGCTGCAGTGTTTGGCAAGTGTTGGAGATGACACACTGGCCTCAGTGTGCTTTTCAATATAATATAATGTGTGTTTTTTTTCTTTTGCTGCACTGGAATGTTATTTTGATGAGTTTTTACTTTCTCAAATGGCTGAGCTTTATTCAGCTGGTTGAAGATGCCTTCACAGATTACACCACAGCAATTTCACTAGATGAAGGTCAAAACATTGACTTGACTGTGTTAATAATATCTTTTTCAACATTTTAGTTGTTGATTTACTTGTGTGATATGGATGATTGTCTGGTTTCATCTTCCAACTTTTTTCTCAGTTCTGGATCATCGACTGCTGCCCTGACATTTGCTCTGTGTTTAAACAGTTTCTGTTGTTGTGCATTAATGAACACCCACTTCCCTTTAAAAGATAATAATCTTTACAAATAATAATAAATAAAAAAATCTGTACACATTACACATGCAAAACTGTAAAAAATGAAATGTCAAAGTTCAAACCAAGACTTCTTCTCTTGATGTTCTGCTGTGAGTTATTTGTGGTTCTGAATATAAAAATACTATTCAGTCCGTAAGATGTGGATAGATGAAAGTGAGAGAAGCCCTGAAAAGTTCAAACGAAAAAAACATAAACTAAAAGTCAGAGCACAGGCACCGACAGTTTAATGTGACATTTCTAATATGTTTTTATTTATGTGCATGTTAAGGCCACCCAGGAACAAAATTGAAATATTTTTATGTCTAGTTTTGATGGTAGAAATTATGAGCGTAAAGTGCAAATATTAATGACAGAAAAAGACTTGATTTTATTGACAGAAAAATAAAATCTGAATATTGATGAAAAAGTTGTTTTTCAAAACTGACAAAAGAGATGTTCATTATAATTTTTATAATGGAAGGAACCAAATTGTGCTTTTTGAAAACTTGAGTACAAATTTTACAATACATCATAGTCAATATACAAACAAATAAACACAAAGTAAAAAACATCATTATAAACCATGATTATAAATGTTCTAAAGTTTGAAAATGTATAGAACAAGCCATTTGAACTGAGGTTCTAAGTTTGAGGTTTTAACTGAGCAAGGATTTGGATGTTGTCATGTCTCTGTCACAGCTTGGAAGCTTGTGTAAAACTAGAATTTAAAACTTAGAAGAACTAAATCATCATAAATATAAATAAATGAATAAATAACTAAAGACAAGTGGTACATCATTTGTCCTGTCACAGGATTTGAATAGTGACTGTTTCTCATTTTCAAGATCAGTGTTTTTCTGGACTCGAAACACAAGAATACTTTAAGGTTTTTGCTTTTCTGAGATTGCACAGAGTGACAAATCCTGGCGAGAGGATGGAGCAATTTTATTCAACACTAAGTGCAATGGCAGACAAGAGAGAAGAGGTGAGAGTGGGCGAGTAGAAGCTGAGGGGCAGAAAAACAGACTGAGGGGAAATTAATTTGAGGTGCAGGCTGAACATAGAGGAATCAGGAATATGATAAGAAAAACAAAAAATAGACCCAAAAATCAACACAAAAAGACGATCAACAAATAACTAAAAAGCAAATCCTGACACATTTAGTTGTAATTCACAATTCTTTATTTCAAGAAACTCAATTATCTTTTCTAATTTTTTTTAATATATATATATATATAACTGGGGTTAGAGATGGCTAAACATTATGGGATGGGATATGTCCCTCCACAGGTAAAATATAACATAAAACGACTGGGGACAGAGAAAATTCAAAAGGGAACAGGAGGCACTCAAAGTACACAGTCTCTCTCTCTCTCTCTCTCTCTCTCT
>JBBPBX010010069.1:0-11135 GCA_038048925.1 Garcialebias charrua | reverse complement strand
CCCCCCCCCTTCACTCACACACACACACACACACACACACGACTCAAAGGCAATGTGTGTGTAGGTTGCAAGGAAGGGTTTGGGGGTAGATGGATGATCTGAAAAGATCTTGACAGTTCAAGCCTGGTGAGTGTCTTCAAAGGTGTATGTCACATCATCATGGTTGTGTGTGTATGTCACATCATCATGGTTGTGTGTAAAAGCATTAGTGTGGTGTCATGTGTGGTTGAGCCAGAGACAGCTTCCTCTGTGTGAAGAACTGAATATGAACTGACAGAATTCCACTGACAAATTGATCTTCTGTCAAAACGTAGGCCCACACTATCAGAAATGATAAAAGAGTTTGTGTCCTATAAATGTCCTCAAAGCCTGTTCTTGTCAACCTCAATCCAACATTTTACATTGTGGTATTTTTATCTATTTATTATTTTAAGCAGCTATACTGTAACATCAGTATACTTTGTATCTTATCTGTAAGGTTATATAGTATATATTGCATTCAAAAGACATTCATTTGATTAGTAATTGTGTTTTACCCTGGGCCATCAGCCACTCTCTCCTCTTCAGTGTTTTTCAGTGCATAGTTTTTATTGTGAAGTTTTCTCTCATGCTTATTTCTTGTGATTCTCAGTCCTGCCACGCCCACCTTTACCTGCCCCCTGTCTCTTTTTTGTTCAGCTGTTCCTCATCTCATCATCAGCCTGAGTCTTTAAAGCCTCTCAGTTTTTAGTTCAATATTTAGTTTAATTTAGTTTAATATTCATTGTGTTGTATTTTACAGCTTTATATATATTTTTACAAGCGTTGAAATGTCACTGATGATGCATTTTATACAATGTGTGTGTGTGTCTTCATTTATTCTATTTACAGGCCTGTATTCACTTTAGAGTGTTACTTTATGTTTTACATATAATTTCACATATACTAATATTAATCTTACAAGTTTACATTTTATATAATTACAAGCTAATCAAACATTCTGAGTGCACCATGACCCAGGTAAGATACTGTCTGCTCTCTGAGCAGAGCAGAGCTGACCACAGGTTGCAGTTTGCTAAACTGCACACACATTGATTAACATAAATACATTTAAATCACAACACATATACCGTATACTTAATACAAATTGACTAATTAGTCTTTTGATTCACACACTAATAATCAGTGGTGGGCACTAGCCCGCTAGAGGCTGCTAAAGCGCTAATCCGCTTATAGCGGACCTAAACAATTTGTTAGCGCTATAGCGGATTGACTAACTTTTATAATTCATAAGCGGGTTTGCGCTATTTTTATTTAAAATGCAGTACCGCTAATAATTAATTATCTATCAGTAAAAACGAAAAAACTTATTTACGGGCTCTTAAATCAACCGGACGACTGCTCACGGACCACATCCGGTCAGCACCAGATGTGGTCCGTGAAAAAAAAGCGTCCCCCTAAGGGGCCCTATTGGCTAGAAAGAGCGCTCTCTCTATATAGCAGTTAGCAGCCAGTGTGTTACTCTGCAGCCTTATTGCTTGTTTTCGAAGAGTCAGATGAAGAGTTTTTAACATGGAGGGTGAAATTATGGATGTTTCTCAGCGGCCTACGCGACGCGTCAGCGCCTCATTTGCCCTGCTCAAAATGGCGGCCGGCCACAGAAGCGAGCCCACATTTGATTTGATTTGATTTTGATTTGATGTTTATTCATTCATTTTAAAAGAACAATACAAGACAGTTTCATCAGATACAAGAATACAAGTAGGATCAAATGAAGGGAGCAGAAAGAAGATGAAATCTTATTATATCTGCCCCTTATTTCACAGTTTGTTCAACCAATGATAACCTTCAAACTGCATCACAGAATGAATAATTCTACTTAATTTTTCTAACTGTAATACACAAACTACATCACAAAATGAATAATTCTACTTAATTTTCCTAACTGTAATACACATGAAGGACTTTACAAGAAAACACGGTAAAAACAATAATTTCTTTGCTGAGAAAATATATATTTCTTAGCTGACTTTATAGCACAAGAGTTCGTGAGCTTAACCGTTTCACAAAATGGTCAAATCTGCTGGATTTTAAAAAGTAGTTCGCCATCAAATCTGCTGGCTACCAAGTGTTGAATTTAACTAGCAGTTTAGAATTAGCTTCTGCTAGCTTTTCTAAGACATAAGCGCTTTTGAAATTGCGGACCTAAATAAATTAATAAGTGCTTTAGAAATAGCAGAACTAATTTTTGGATTAGCGGTGCCTACCACTGCTAATAATAGTTAAAGGGGACCACAGATGCAAAATTCACTTTTTAATGTTTTTGTACTCAACTTTGGGTATTTACTTCATAAAAAAACAGTCCTAAGGCCAAAAAAATGCACCCAGTGGTTTATTTACTATAACTATATTTATTTATCTTAGATAGAAACGGCCCGATTGCACTTCCTGCGGTTTGTTACGTCACAAACCGCAGCCACAACCCACAGCCACAACCCATCCCAACCTTTGTCCCGCCCCCGTCACCTAGCAACCCCTGGTAATGCTCCACCCACGCGGTTCCTGAGTTCATCTCAGCCTGCACACTACCCACTGAGCAAGGCGACGTCTATACGACGTCTTTTTCAGGTCATTTCTGGACGTCGAAATCAGGTCCCTGGAAGGTCGAAAACGTTACGCCAGATGACGTCTTTTCCCCGACGTTTAAAAGACGTCTTTTTTCCGACGTCCAACAGACGTCTATATTCCTGACGTCTAAAAGGCGTCTACATTAGACGTCTATATTCCTGACGTCTAAAAGGCGTCTACATTAGACGTCTATCTGACGTCAATAACTTACTGTATTTAGCTTATTCTAATTAGGCTATTATATTTAACTTATTTTAGTCACTTTACATGCTGCTTGTTCATGCTATGCATATAAAAAGTATAATGAATCTACTTTAAAATTGCGTTGAGGCAAACAAATCTAGGGAAATACTTTGACCATCCGCAGCTTTAAAATCCTACAAACAGTTGGATTAAGTTTTACAAATCACTCCATAAATTTTACCTTTATCCTGTTTATTTGACACAATTTAAAGGAACAGCATAACACATAAAATTGAGAATTCCACCTTTGGTAACTTAAAAAAAAAGCTTTACATTACGGAACTTATCAACTGGTGGCAACACAAAATACACAAACAAATCTATAAAAGTACACAGCTCACTTGGGTCTGTACTTCACATATTTTTTTTTAAATGCCTTCATTCTTTGGCCGTACTTAACATAAACAATAATAATTTTTTAACATGCCTTCATTTTTGGTCTGTACTTAACAATTTTTTTTTAACATGCCTTCATTTTTCTTTTTGATATAGCAGGCAGTAACAAGAGAAATAAAAAAGCTGTATAAAATTACAGTCCCCTCACCACAAAAATAATCTGTACAAAGTGTGCTGGTCATAATATTTTAAATAAGTTGTTTTATTTCAGGAATTCCATTCAAAAAGTGAAATATTCATTACACACAGACTGATATATTTCAAATGTTTATTTATTTTAATGTTGATGATTAAAACTGACAACCAATGACAACCCTAAATTCAGTATCTCAGAAAATTAGACTACTACTTGAGCTCAATAAAAATAAAGTATTTTTATAAATGTTGGCCAACTGAGATGTATGAACATGAAATGTACAATATGTACATCTTTCAATAGTTGGGGCTAAGGACCATGCTACCATGTTAATACTTTTCAGTTGGCCAACATCTATAAAAATCATTTTTTAATTGATCTCAAGTAATGTAATTTACTGATAATGAATTTGGAGTTTTCATTAGTTGTCAGTTATAATCATCAGCATTAAGATTATTTTTAAATATATCAGTCTGTGTGAATGAATATACAGTAATACTGTATAGAAGTTTTACTTTTTGAATGGAATTACTGAAATAAATAACTTTTTCACAATATTCTAATTTTATGCCCAGCACCTATTTGCATCTCCCCCCCAAAAATGTGTTCCTCAGTTCTGTGTGAGCCCGTATCCTCCACTTCTATGTGGCACGTTTTAAATGTCCTGTGTGACCCTATGTCCTCCACCTCTTTGTGGTGCATTAAATGTCCAGTGTCCACTTCTTTGTGGTGCATTAAATGTCCAGTGTCCACTTCTTCGTGGTGCATTAAATGTCCAGTGTCCACTTCTTCGTGGTGCATTAAATGTCCAGTGTCCACTTCTTCGTGGTGCATTAAATGTACAGTGTGAAAGCCCCACCTCCACTTCTTTGTGGCACATTTTTTCATTCAACCTTTATTTATACAGGCTAGCCTCGTTGAGCCACGGGGACTCATTTACAAGAGAGACCTGTCTCACTCACACCCAAGGTCATAGAGTCCCCATCAGTCTAACATGCATGTTTTTGGACTGTTGGAGGAAACTGGAGCCCCCGGAGAAAACCCACGCATGCACGGAGAGAACATGCAAACTTCACCCAGAAAGGCCCCCGGACCGGGATTTGAACCGGGGACCTGCTCGCTGAGAGGCAGCAGCTCTACCAGTTGTGTTAATTGTCCAGTGTGAGCCCATGTCCTCCTTTGCATGTTTTAAATGCTCTGCAGCATGAGTCCTTTTAAAATCATCTGTTGCTGCAGAATCTCCATTCATGATTCCGTCTGCATTTGCAAAAAAACAAACAAAAACAAAAAGTAATTAGCAATATGCAAAGGCAATCTGGAAAATGCACAGTCTTGCTGGGATCTCCCTGATTAATAAATAAATAAATAAAAACATCCATCCCAGCAAATGATAGGTGGCTTTGAGTTTTTGCCAATCACTTAGAACACTAGTTAACACACTAACACACATTTTTATTTATTAACCTTTATTTAAGCAGGCAAATCCCATAGAGATCACAGATCTCTTTTTCAAGGGAGGCCTGGACCTGAAGGCAGAACATGCATGTTTTGGATCTGTGGGAGGAAACCAGAGTACTCGGATAAAGCCCACGCAAGCACGAGAAGAACATGCAAACTCCACAGAAACACTCCAGGTCCAACCGGGGATTGAACCCAGGACCTTCTTGATGTGAGACAATAGTGCTAACCACTGAGATGTCGTGCTGCCAAATTTGAGCACATCAGTTAAAAAATTGCTGCAAAACGCACTCGAGTTGCCAAACATTTTCATATCTATGAGGTGCCATTAGCAAAGTTACAAAAATCAACAGCAATATTTTAGTTTAGAGAAAACATTTTTTTCCAGTCATATTTTAACCATGTTATTAATACACATCGTTCTAAATTAAATATTTAATTTGATAGCTAAATATTTAGTTTACAAAACTAAATACTGAACTTGCAAGTAAAATATTTAGTTCAGATGGTTAGTGGGTGGGTGAGCGTGTGTTGATACATACCTATCAAGAAATTTGTAGACAAAGTCCTTGGTGTGCTTCCTCCAATTCTGGAAATCTGCAGAACCTGTTGGAATAAATCCATGATACAGTTCACTGACACTTCCAAGTGTTTGGTTGTACGGTACTGCGTTATGCTCGGCTTTCCTCCAGACTTGTAAAACCTACCAGGGTAGCAAATTTGGAGTCAAGAGGTGCTCCTCTCTCACAAACTCCTCCATGGTCTCTATCCTCTTTGGCACAGGGTGGGAGAGGTGGGATGTACACGGTGTAGGGCTAGGCGATCGCCGAGGTCAAAGAAGTTGAATACGCTGAAACACTGGGGGGAAAAAATAAAACAAAAACACACATTTCTTGAATACAATCTCTCCAACAGCAAGGTGGCTGTGGATGATCATTTTTTTCCAAGTGTCTCACTGCTAACTGTTCAATACTTACCATCCTGAGGCAATGGGAATGCCCATCTTCCAATCTCTGATCTGGAAGTGGCATCGGTTTTCCATGAAAAAAATAATAAAATAAATTTTATTTTGCAAGGCCTGATAAAATAAACAATGGTTTAAAGTGTAATGTATACCGGTACTCACTGGGCGTTGACAGGTCCTTGGGTTGAGGCGCTGCACTTGCTGAGGACAAAAACAAAAGATTATTCAGCGATGCAAAATAATTAAGATGAAGCAAAAAGGTGCATTACCTGTGAAATGTCCTCTAGGACCAACGCTCCACAAATTTATTTATATATATATATATATATATATATATATATATATATATATATATATATATATATATAAAGAAAAAAACACAGTTGTTTATAAACACAACTGGAGCGACATGTTCACAGAGATATTAGTCAGAATGTAGTTTACAGTACAGTACTTATCTCATTTTGCCTAGTCAAAGTAAAATTAGATAGAAGGAGACATTTTAAAGCTTTTTTTTAATTTCATATTTACTCATTCATTTGCAACTGAAAAGCTTTGGTCTGAATTCAGGTCATCTGGACAGTTTTTTTCCTTCTATTTTTTAATGCTGAAACGTTTCACCAGCTGACCCCCGCCCAGTGCACACACACAAAAAGAAGAAAAAAAAGACACGGCATATTATTACTAATACCTAGTCATTCAGGAACGCGATGGCGTTGTAACACGCGGAGGAAGTAAGCACTGTAGCGAATACAGTTTTCCAACAGTCTAAAATTCACAAAAATGCTGCCCAAAGCTGTACAGCAACGCTGGCCGCTCAGCACATGCGTGACTGCGGTAAACTAAAGTGAGCCTCCTCACTTTACCGCAGTCATGCGTGTTAATGGAGACGCGTGCAGGCCTCGATAGTCTCAAAGCAAAACAAAGAAACAAACAAAACTCGTAGCATACGGCTTACTTGGATAGAATAACTTATTTTCTAAACTGTACTGTTCGATTTTCCTTTACATCGTCTGCCGCAGTCGTAGACACAAGTTAGCTTACCTTAGCACAATGTAGCTTAGCTGTTAGCTACATGTACGTCGTGACCACAGAATTCAAGAGAACAAAGCTATAAAACAGAACTAATTACCTTCAACTTCTGAATGGATTGCAGCAAGTTTAGGGCAGGAGTTCCGTGACAAATGAACTGAACACAGTTGAGCTCTGATAGAAATCACCGCAGCACATCAGCAAAGAGAAAATAAACAACGGTTGGTTTTATTCAAGCCAGCGCGCGGTTCAACAAGAGAGGCGTTGACTGGTTGGAATGATCACGTGATACCTCCGCCAATCCAATCATAACGCTCGAGTTCCGAAGTTCTTCTTCTTGTTTTTTAATGGAAGAAAGCAAAAAACACAAGTACTGCCACCTACTGAAATGAATGTGTGACCGCGACGTCGTGGAATAAATGAGGTTTCTTGTAAATGAGTCGATCGAATGAGATATAACCTGCCTAAAGGTTGAATGAATAACAACAAACAACAACAAACAACAACAATAATTATATTCTTCAAATAAATAATATACATTTGTAAAAAAGAAAAAAAGAATTGAGGAAATGCATTAAAATGTTATTAAAAAACAACAATCTTAATAAATCAATTGTCTAACTGCAAATTTATAGTCCTAAAAGTTTAACTCTGTGAACCAGGTCCAGATAATGTCCAAAACTGACGTTCATACGACGTACAAATGCGGTCATAGTTAGACGTCCTAATTAGACCTTGTTTGCACGTCGGGGCGACGTCTAGAATTGGACTCTCAAACGACGGACAAGTCTAATTTGTAAAAAAAGAAAAAAAAATTGAGGAAATGCATTAAAATGTTATTAAAAAACAACATTCTTATTAAATCAATTGTCTAACTGCACTTTTATAGTCCTAAAAGTTTAACTCTGTGAACATGGTCCAGATCACCTCCAAAACTGACGTTCATACGACGTACAAATGCGGTCATATTTAGACGTCAAAAAAAGACCTTGTTTGCACGTCGGGGCGACGTCTAGAATTGGTCTTCGACCAACGGGCTCTATATAGACGTCACCTCGACGTCCCCTGGACGTCTACTGTTTAGTGGGAAGACAGTAAAAGAAGACTCAGCCCCTAACCCTCCTTGAGCCTAAGATGTATTGAAATTACCCAAAAAGCATAAAACTCATCAAAGCTGAAGAAAACATGAATAGTCCTAAATAGTAAAAGCCGGGATCAACTTCAAAGCGCAAGAAGTAAACCAAAAAGTTTAAAGATTATAAACAGCCTGTACAATTCACCACAACCAGACCACGCTCAAACCTTGGGAACATCCCCCATGTCCCTCGGATGGATGACGGACGACCTCTAGGATGACCTGGCATAACACAGCAAAACACTAACAGCAGAATGATTGAAGCCTTCAGCCTCACCATCACACACCCTGTTATGAGAATCCTGTTATGCCCATTAACCATGATGAACAGTCGTGAACAGATTTGAATGAACCCCAAAATCAGTATGCAGTTGAAAAATGGGAAACCTGAAACGGTAATGAAATGCAAGAAAAATCATTGTTAAAAGTCCAAACACATTAATGCAACCCCATACACTCAAAATTTACAAAATCTTCTTTCTCCTTTTTTTTTTTTTTTTTTTACATAGTAATCACTGGATCCGGACCTGCAACGGAAAGTTAACACACCATACTCATAATGAACTTTGAAACCAGATTGAAACCCTAAACCTTGAAATCGAGAAAAACCCTTAAACGTTTATTGTTCAAACTTTAAATTGTAAAATGTGAATCAAATTTCAACCCGTCCACCGTAAAGGCAAAACCTGAAAGTGAAGAATGTAACCCAATCCCTTAAAAATTAGACCTGGCTGTAAGTAAAACTATGTGTTGATGTGTTCTGAACTTGACCTCTAACCTTATGAAAGTAGGAAAAATGTTGAATGTGAATGAAAGTTAAAATATAGCAGCAAATCGTTAACCCCCTACATCAACTCCAAGTTCTTAAAGGGGACCACACATGCAAAATTCACTTTTTAATGTTTTTTTACTAAACTTTGGGTATTTACTTCATAAAAAAACAGTCCTTGTGCCAAAAAAATGCACCCAGTGGTTTATTTACTCTAAGTAGATTTATTTATTTTTGATAAATACACCAGGATTCACACTTCCTGCATTTATTGACGTCACAAGCCGCCAGCCAATCAGATCAAACCTGAGTCCAGCCCCTCACCTAGCAACCCCTGGTTAGGCTCAACCCACTTCTGTATTAAACACATGACTGTTGTTTTTCATGATTTCATCTCATCTTTTGTTTATATGTTCTTAATTTCATGTGTACAGCACTTTGTTGCAGCTGTGTTTTTTTAAATGGCTTTATAAATAAAGTATAATTGTTATTTTTATGTTTTAGTTCAATTTTTAGTGTATTTGCGATCGCTGCCAACGCGCAGCCGGCAAAAATTAAACGAGCGGACCACAGGCGGAAGGACCGGGTTCGACGGGACCCTCTTCCGGCGCGATGGAGCGGAGCTTCAACTGTACAGCCTTGCAGCAGCCTCGCAGCAGGCTCGCAGCAAGAGGACCTTCTCCTTACAGATTAATTTACGGGAGACACTTGGTGAACTTTGTGTTGTCTTCACTGGAACAGCGATAACTCCCAAAATCTCATCGCGTGCAACGAGCGGAGCTGGCGAAAACCGGAAGAGGAACAAGCTAACATTAGCTTCGGATTCGGGTGGTCTAATGCTAAAAGGAGCAGCAAACTGCGGCGCGCTCAGACGGGTTTCGGTAAGTTATCTTAAGCTAACACTAACAGTAAGTCAAATGAGTAATAAAAAAAGAGCTAATTTTAAAACAACAACACATTACAGATACTGGCTGTTACAGAGGGCGTGAACAGATCGTTGAAGGGCGTGGACTTCAAGAAACCGGTCGTTCAAAACGAAAGTTAAAAATGGCAGAATTAAAAAGGGTATAATTGATTATCTAATAATTATTTTGTGCATTAAATTGAAGGAATAGGGTCTGGATATCCCACAGAAATACCATAAAAATTTAAAAAATACATCTGAGGTCCCCTTTAAAAGGTAAGACTGACCCCAAAAATACACTACATGCGGCTCCGCTCTGCCCCGCTCCGCAGGTCGCAGCTGAGCGAGTCCAATTTCCACTACCTCCGCTCAGCTCAGGTCCGAGTGGATGCGCTGCTCCGAGACGCATGCGCGAGGAATTGCGAGATCGCGCGATAAATCAAGTGATAAATAAGTAAGTCAGAACAAAACAATTCACTCGGTGGAAGAAGGAGAACAACAGTAGAGACTGCTGCCTTGATCTTCTCTCGTAAATGAGCGACAGGACATGGTTTGAGCAACAGGAAGTGATGTATTACATTTCAGAATAAAATACTTTATTTATTTCTTGTATTTCTTTTTATTTCTTGTATTGCGTTTGTAGGCGTAGTCATAAATGATAGTTTGACAGCATTTTTGTACAAATAAATCCGTATAGAGCTAGGATTAGTCCGCCCGTGGTGATTTTATTTTGTAAATACGGAAGTTGTGCTCGTTCCTTTTCCTGTTGGTGCGACGTAATCTTCAAAAGTTGACTCCGGCACAGCTCCGGCGTCCGGCAGAAATAGAAAAATTTCTAATTTTGACGGACTGCCGTCCGCTCTCCGCAGCTCGCTGCCGCCGTGCGGAGCCAGTGTAAATTCTGTCGTTGATTATAATGGGTGCGTATTTGCTGCGGAGGTCGGACCGGAGCGGGGCGGAGACGTAACGCATGTAGTGTAACCCCAAAATTAGATTAATAATCAGGGTTAATTGCTAAAATGTAATTTTAAATGTATGGTCCTTAAACTGTGAGATTTAAAGTTTAAATTTAACCGATTTACCGGTACCCCAAATACTGATGCTTTTAAGAATTTAAGAGAGCAGAAACACATTTACAATTTAAAACACCGTTTTAGTCCTTTTGATTTAATAAAAACACGCTGAGTTTTGTTCTTCTTAGATCTTTCTGAATGCCGCCCTCCTTCAACGGCAGCTGAGATGTTGACACGTCACCACCCCTTTTTTGGGCTGCAGATTGCTCAAGATGATAAACCAGCTGGTACTTCGTTCATTTTTCCCCGATCCACTGGCAAGCAACTGCCCCAACCCAACAGGATGGATAATCTTCCCTCCTTGGCTCCTCTTGCTGCGCAGAGTGATGGATGCCTCCCTCTGCGACACTCTGCACGACCGCTGTAGCCCCCTTCCCTCAGAAGGCTACAACATAGAAATTTCAGGATGCTTTTTCTC
>JBBPBX010010068.1:20977-58649 GCA_038048925.1 Garcialebias charrua | reverse complement strand
TCTCTCACTCTCTGGACCCCCAACTGAATTTATCATCTGGACCTTGTGGTTCTACCTGGTTCTGACAAGAATCGCAGGTTGGTATTTTGCTGACCTTTTTGCTGCTTTCTGTTAGACTGGCCTCGTGGTGTCTTCATTCTGTGTGGGGGACATACCTGTGTCCCCGAACAGGACCAGAACCTAACCCAGTTGGCTGTGGGGACTTCGTCTTCATCTTCAATAGAGCCGGTGGGGCTGTTTGTACTCCCTGTGCTTTGCTCCTGGGTGCCGTGGTTGATCCGCTGGCCGGTGGCTCCCGGGGCCTGGTGGTCGGTCGACTGGGGACGTGCACTTAGTTGTTGGCAGTTTGGGGGCGTGGCCACTCCGTGGCGGGGGGTGTCCTGTCGGTTGTGTGTGTCTTGGATGTCGGCTCCTCTCCACCCCAGTATGAATGGGTCTACCTCCTGGGTTTGGGCATAGGTTGCCCCCTGTGACACAATTGTTTATTCTTGAACTAAAACAGTTGCTGAGGTTTTCCAGCTTTTGCAATCCACTTTTGACATCAACCTGTCAGATTTTTTCTGTCTCAAACATCTTAAATGCTGAAATCAAAGGGATGCTTTTTTCAAACAAGAAGTTGGTCCCAGCAGTTCTTCCTCTGATTTTATCCACAAATGGTGTCCCTATTGAGTTTGTTGATTCCTATAAATATTTGGGTATCTTGGTCAACTCACATCTCTCTTAAAGACCGTGTAAAGTGAAATTAAATGTGTGTTTTTAGTTTGTCACATGGCATAAATATGTGTTATTAATCACCCATATAAATCTGACTGATTAAAAACATTGTTTTCCTTATAAAATTAAGTCTCAAAAATCATGAAAAAACATAATTTTCCCTTGGTCTGAAACTGTGGGGGCGTGTCAGCGCGTGGGCGTGGTTTCAGCGCAGTACTGCGGCCTGCAGCTGAGCTGTGTGTGGAGAGGCAGACAGGAGCAGAGCCAGTAAACCTGCTCTGTTTTTATCTGAGTTCTGTCTGTAACAGCAGCTACTTTTTCCAAGAGTTACGCTGTTTTTGTAAATAGTTTTCTTGTGTGTTTTTAATCTGGAATGAATAAAAAAAAAAAAAGTTGTACCATGCGGGAATTGAACCCACAAGGTTTGGGACGGAAGGCAAACGCTTTATCCATTGACCTATCCAGGCATTACAGATACTTGGTATAAAACCACGCGGTATAAAAACACGTTATGATTTGTACGGGTGCCCTGACCATTGCGACATCCAGGGAAGATGCACGAACGAGGCATAATTGATTAGCTAGCTAACAATGAACAAAATATCTATGCTATTGCTATCTGATGCTATCTGCGATTCGCGAGTGAACGGCTCCACCGAGGCGAATTTATACGGCTGGAGCTGCAGGGGGTCGGGGACGCAGCTGGCCACGGTCGGTCTCCCTGTTTCGGTTCAGTGAGAGTGGCGTCCCGCTGAAGCCCCGGAGCTCGAATGTCCAGCATAAAACTAACTTGACCGCAGTTTAATGTGGTGCTATGGCTCTGCAGACATTGCACGTTGCTGTCTTGTGGTGTTTAGTGTAAAATACTTCCACACAGCGGACATGTTACTATGAAAAGTTGGCTAGCTGTTAGCTAAAGTGCTACTCACTCAGTCCACACGCTGTAGCTGGCTGCAAACTGAAAGGGATTTGCTGAATAGTAGTAGTAGGGGTGGGGCCATGCCCCCCCAACGGCAATGCCCCCAAGGGGGCCAGCTCCCCCACTGACCCTAATGTGAATGTGAGGCAGGTCTTATTACTCTGGGTTCATGAGACACGACTCCAGATCGGATTGGCCCCACCCCTACTACTACTGTTGCATTGTGGGGAATGTAGTGTTGGTACGTGACCGGAGGGCTTATTATGTTGTTTTTCTTGCAAAATACAAAATTAATAATAATAAAATAAAATAAATAATTTTAGTATGTTATTATGTGTCAGAGGAGGGCTTAGGAATAGGAAAAAAAAAAAAAAAAAAAATTTGCCCAAAAGGGCACTTGGGGGCAAGGAGCAAAAGGGGCAGGTGCTCAAGCCCCCATAGCCCCCCCCCCTCTGCACGTCCCTGGGTAATTGACACCACAGAAGAAGGCAGGGCAACACCAGAAGAACGAGACTCACATCTGACACCACTGGAACATTACATTAGCTTTGTCTTCAAATAAAAGTTGGACTTGCAATCATTCTGACAGCTCCAAGAGGCTTTGCTGCTCAATATAAAGATAAAAACAACAATGTGTGCCGAGTGTTTGGTTGCATATTTTGACTTGAGATAATGAAAGGATTGTGAGCTGCAGCAGTAAAGAAACTCAAAAATACAAGTATTTTCCCTTTTAAAAAACAAACATAAATCTAGCCTCGTACATCATTAGGATGCCCGACCTAAGCCAGTTCCATTACCCTATGATTGTGTCTGTTGGGCCAACTTGGGAAAGTTGCAGTTTCAATTCCCCGCCATAGTCACAAGTTGTGATGTCCTTGAGTAAGACATATATTCCCCAACTGCTACCAGGGATCCCAGCATTTCATGAAAACAAACTTCCCTGAGTAATCTAAAAAAAAAACTTGTCTGGTCTTCTGGACGGGTTAAAAAAAAAATTGTCGAAAAGTTTTGTCTTTCATCCGAAAGACTTCTTCAGTCTGAGCAGCTGTGTTCAGTTCAGTCTTATAAATAGCACCTTCTCATAGTAAGTTTCTTTCGGGTGCTCCCTTCAGGGGTCGCCACAGTGAGTGAACTTGCATGAAAGATTTGGGAGCTGTTTTACGGCGGATGCCCTTCCTGATGCAACCTGAGCTCGAACCCTCAACCTTAGGATTACAAGACTGCGAAACTGACGACCAAGCTACCACAACCCCTTCCTCATTTACTTTCTCCTCAAGTAAATCCTGGAATTCCAGGAGGTTTTTGAGTCACGTGAAATGTTCAGAACTCAACTTAGGTGGTAGGCAGAATCACATTCAGAGATGACAGGAAATATGCTGTAGCCTACGGTATGTGCATATGGCCATCATTCCTGATCATTAATTACGTATATTGTATACAATCAGAAATAAAAAGCCACCAGTACTGACTGTAAAACTCATGTAAACTCAGGAGGCAATGTAGAAGAGCTGAAAGACAGTGGAAGCATGACAGGCAACGTGATTCTTTGGTTTTTGCAAGGAGAACTCTTGTTCTGTATCAGAGATCCGTTAATGATGCAAAATCACAATTTCTGTCTAACATCATCACAAACAGTAGCCACTGCCCCAGGGTGTTATTTAATACAATTAACTCTGTTTTAAATCCACCCACCTCAGTCTTACTTGATGCCTCGGCCTCCACATGTGAGAACTTTCTCTAATTTTTTATTGATAACGTTGCATCGGTTAGACAAGCCACAGGTACATCTGTTACTCCTGTTTCAGAGTTTTCTTCTATCTCTGCTGGTTCTGCTTTATTCAAACAGTTTGAACCAGTGTCATATTCCCTCTTGGACAAAATTGTCAAATCTGTTAAACCCACTAACTGCCCCACTGATTTTATCCCTACTAGATTATTGAAAGAGGTATTTAATATTGTTGATCCTTACCTTCTTGCTTTTTTCAATTCATGTCTGTCCCTTGGAGTTATGCCTTCTGCTTTTAAACATGCAACGGTCCGCCCCCTTCTCAAAAAAACAAATCTTGATCCCTTGGTTTTATCTAATTTTAGACCCATTTCTAATTTACCCTTCCTCTCCAAAGTTTTAGAAAAAATCGTTCTTATGCAAATTCAGCCTTTTTTGGAAAAAAGCACACTCCTTGATAAATTTCAATCTGGTTTTAGATCCCGGCATAGCACAGAATCTGCATTGCTGAGAGTTCATAATGACATAGCTCAGTCAGTTGACTCTGGATGCCCAGTAGCTCTGGTGCTTCTCGACCTCACAGCAGCCTTTGACACTGTGGACCACTCTGTCCTTCTGTCTCGCCTCCATGATTTTGTTGGGATTCGTGGCACGGCCCTGAAGTGGTTCACATCCTATTTATCTGACAGAACTTTCTCTATCTTGCTCAATGGCTACTCTTCCTCTACAGCCCCTCTTCTGTGTGGGGTGCCCCAGGGTTCCATTTTGGGCCCTCTGCTCTTTTCCTTGTACATGTTGCCACTTGGATCTATTATAAGACTCCACAATGTCAACTTTCATTTTTATGCAGATGATTTGCAAATCTATTTACCACTAAGGCCTGGATCCAGTAATCCAATGTTTTCTCTCTTTGACTGCATCTCTGATATCAAACATTGGCTAAACAAGAACTTCCTGTTTTTAAATGACAATAAAACAGAATGGATTTTATTTGGTGACAAAGATGCAACTGGCCTGGGAAATTTGAATATTAACTTCAGTGACAGTGTGAAAAACCTTGGAGTGACCTTTGATAAGGCTTTACACTTCAACAAACACATCACCTCTGTTGTCCAGTCTGGATTTTTTTATTTACGCCTTTTAAAAAAGGTCAAACCTCTTTAAACCGTTGCGACTTGGAGAAAGCTGTTCATGCTTTTATCAGTTCTAGGCTCGATTATTGTAACGCTCTGTATGTTGGTGTACCTCAGTCATCACTGAGCCGCCTCCAGCTTGTTCAGAATGCAGCAGCTCGCCTTTTAACCAACACTATAAAAATAAATTGGTAATGATTATAAGAAGATGCAAGAAAGAATACTATAGTGATTTATTAAACAAGAGCAATGGTGACACTAAAACAACATGGCGAGTAATAAATGATGTTCTAAAAAGTCATAAAGCAAAAACGAACATTGCAAAATATTTTGTGAAAGATGACAAAGAAATACATGATGAGAATGATATCGTAAATGAATTTAATCAATATTTTGTAAATATTGGATCAAGCCTTGCAGCTAAAATACCAAAAGTAGATAATAAGGTGTGTCATTCAATTAAAAGTTGCACCAACAGTATTTTTCTTAGTGGAACTAACAAAGAGGAAATTATGAAAATGGTAAAAAATCTCTCAGACAAGAGATCAAAAGACTGGGTGGACATGGATATGATGTTCGTAAAAGAAATAATAAGTTATGTTATTGAACCGTTTACATATATATGCAATTTATCTTTTTCAACAGGAATATTTCCAGATAACATGAAAGTAGCAAAGGTAATTCCTCTTTTTAAAAATGGTGATAAATGTGTATTCAATAATTATAGTCAAGTCAAGTCAAATTTATTTATATAGCACAGTTAGAACAGATAAACTGTTATCAAGGTGCTTCACACACACACACACAACATAAAAGAGGCTCAAAAATTTACAGAACAGTATCACACATCAATAGTAACAATTCTGATATTAACAGCAGTAAAGTATAATAAAAATGTATAAGAACAATATTAAAATGAAAACAGTAAAAATATATACACTACGTCAGCTCACACAGTATGAAACACCAGAGAGAACAGATGGGTTTTTAGCAGGGATTTGAACAAGTGAAGGGAGGAGGCCTGTCTAATGTTGAGGGGCAGGTTGTTCCAGAGTTTGGGGCCGGTGACTGAAAACGCCCGATCTCCTCGGAGCTTCAGATGTGTTTTTGGAACCACCAAGAGCATCTGATCAGATGATCTCAGGGCCCGCGGTGGAACATATGGTTCCAGCAGCTCAGAGAGGTAGAGGGGAGCGAGGCCATTCAGGCATTTGTAGGTCAACAACAGGATTTTAAAGTCGACTCTAGTTCGCACGGGGAGCCAGTGCAGTGAGGAGAGAACAGGTGTAATGTGCTCAAACTTACGTGTACCGGTTAAAAGCCGAGCTGCTGCATTTTGCACGAGCTGGAGGCGTGAGAAGGAGGCCTGACTGATCCCAGCGTACAGTGCATTACAATAATCCAGGCGGGTTGTGATGAATGCATGGATTAGTGTCTCGAGATCAGGTCTGGACAGCACCGGCTTGAGCTTAGCAACCTGCCGCAGTTGGAAGAAACTCATAGGCCAATATCCTTATTACCACAGTTCTCAAAAATTCTAGAAAAACTATTTGTGACCAGATTGGATCAATTTATTGATAAACAAAATATTTTAAGTAGCAGTCAGTATGGGTTTAGAGAAAAAAACTCTACATCAATGGCTCTCATGGATTTAATGGAACAAATAACTAATGCTGTCGATCATAAACAGTACTGTGTTAGTGTTTTTGTTGATCTAAAAAAAGCATTTGATACCATTGACCACACCATTCTCCTTGAAAAACTAAATAAATATGGTGTTAGAGGACCAGCATTACAGTGGGTATCTAGCTATTTGAAGGACAGGAAACAGTTTGTGCAAATAAATGATGTTAGATCTGACCTCCGTGATATCACTTGTGGAGTTCCTCAGGGTTCTGTGCTTGGACCAAAGTTATTTATTTTATATGTGAATGACTTGGTAAATGTGTCAGGACTACTTAAATGTGTTCTTTTTGCCGATGACACCACATTTTTCTGTTCGGGTAATGACATAAAACAGATTTTGGATATGATGAAAACAGAATTTATAAAAATACAAACTTGGTTTAAATTAAACAAATTATCTTTGAATTTAGATAAAACTAATTACATGATATTCAGTAACAAAAAGAGAATTGTTGATGACGATCCATTTGAAATTGAAGATGTTGTGATCTGTAAAGTGAGTGAAGTGAAGTTTCTGGGTGTTATCATTGATGACAAACTGACATGGAAACATCATGTAAATTCCATTAAAAAAATAGCTAGATCAATTGCAGTACTGTATAAAGTCAGGGATTTTTTAATTGATAAAGCTCTGCATATGTTGTATAACACAATCATTGCTCCACATTTAATCTATTGTATTGAGGTTTGGGGAAAAGCGTGCAAAACTATTACAAAGCCTGTTTTTATTTTACAAAAGAGAGCTGTAAGAGTAATCACCAGAAAACATTTCAGTCACCCATCAAACACTTTGTTTCTTCAGCTAAACTTATTGAAATTCCAGGAATTGGTAGAATATAGTATTTTATCAGTTATGTATAGGGCTCATAATAACACATTACCTTTAAATATCCAAAGAAATTTTATAAAAAGACAAAGTTATTACAATCTCAAAGTGACAGAGATATTCATCAAACTGTAGGAGGTGGTGAAGAGACGACACAGGAGACGGGATGTAGTTCTTCACTTTTAATCAACTCCTACTCAACTGGTGGGAAAACCACCCAACACCGCCTTATATACCAACACAACATCCGGTCCTCTGGACCTTTCACAATAAAAGCATCCTGTAACACATTCGGTCCACTGGGTGTGAGTAGAGCCCCCTAGTGGTCCACCACACACGCCCCCCCAGAACACCCAGTAAGGTCCATCACTAGTCCCGCATTTTAGGTTTGATTAAACGACCAGAACGGCTGAACCTGGGCCCTGCAGAACCAGTCTGATGAAGCGGAGGGCTCCGAGGAGGGCCTGCAGAAGATTCGGGCTCCAATGGATGTTGAGAGTCTCTGGCAGGGGGACAGCAGTCCGTTAACAATGTGGATGGAGGTCTGCCCCTGCGAGGAGCCTGGGCCGTAACAACCTGATCATCTGACACAACATGAGCTGGTTTAAGCCTATCGATACAGACAGTCTCAGTACGACCCCCTAAATCTAAAAGGAAATGTTTTGGACCTGGTTGAAGAACCCGAAACGGTCCATCATACAAAGGCTGTAGTGGTGTCCTGTGTGCATTGTGTTTGACAAAAACAAATTTAGAGGACTCCAGACTCTTAGGGACAAATGACTGCGGTAAACAATGATGTACCGGGCCAGGGACACGAAAAGGGGCCTCCTGAGGTGAAAAATGGAGCAACGGTGGAGCAAACTGTGGTGAGGGTACCTCAGGTAAAAACTCACCGGGGACGCGCACAGGTTGACCGAAAACCAGTTCAGCCGGGGAAGAGCTCAGGTCCTCTTTGGTTGCGGTACGTAAACCCAACAAAACCCAGGGAAGACGGTCAATCCAGTTGTCACCGGTCAATGCAGCACGCAGTGCAGCTTTCAATGATCTGTGAAACCGTTCACACAAACCATTAGCTTGGGGGTTGTAAGCGGTGGTCCTGTGAACGTTAGTCCCCAGACCCTTGGCCATGGTAGACCAAAGTTCAGAAACAAACTGCGGGCCCCGGTCTGATGTAATGTCTGAAGGGGGGCCAAAACGCGCCACCCAGGTAGACAAAAATGCCCGGGCCACCACTGCAGATGTCGTGGATGTCAAAGGAACCACCTCAGGCCACCTGGTGGTCCGGTCTATCATAGTCAGCAGATGAGTAAAACCTTGTGATGGAGGCAGAGGGCCCACCAGGTCTACGTGCACATGATCAAACCGCCGACCTGGGATGGAGAAGGGTTCCAAAGGTGCTTTGGTGTGCCTGTTAACCTTAGCGCGCTGGCATGGGACACACGCTGCTGCCCACTCCTTAACTGCTTTACGCAGACCGGGCCAAACAAACTTTGAACTGACCAGTTTCACCGAGGCTCTAACACCTGGATGAGAAAGGGAATGTAAGGAGTCAAAAACGCGGCGTCGCCATGAAACTGGAACCAGGGGGCGGGGCCTGCCAGTAGAAACATCACAGAGCAGGAGGGGACCTCCGTCATTCACCTGCCGTTCCTCCAACTCGAGGCCCGTGGGCCCGGACTGGAGCTCGAGTATTTCTGCGTCGCTACGTTGGTCCGCAGCCATAGCAGAAAAATCGATGCCAACGTATACGGGAGAGATCAGCACCCGGGAGAGACAGTCGGCCACCACGTTGGATTTTCCAGCCACATGCTGAATGTCTGTAGTAAATTCAGACACCGCTGCGAGGTGGCGTTGCTGGCGAGCAGACCAGGGGTCAGAAATTTTTGACATCGCAAACACCAAGGGTTTGTGGTCAACATATGCAGTGAACCGGCGGCCCTCCAGGAAAAACCTGAAATGGCGTGTGGCCAGGTAAAGCGCCAGCAACTCTCTGTCAAAAACACTGTATTTCAGCTCATTGTCCCGCAGCGTACGGCTGAAAAATGCAAGCGGCTGCCAAACCCCGGAAACCTGCTGTTCTAACACAGCCCCCACCGCAACATCAGATGCGTCGGTTGTTAAAGCTATTTGCGCCGCTGGGGATGGATGGGCCAAAAGGGCAGCAGTGGCCAGTGCAGCTTTAGCATCACCAAATGCCTGTAGGCGTTCTGGTGTCCAGTCCACGCTGTCGTTGGGCTTTTTCTTTTTCAGCGCTCCATAGAGCGGACGCAGCAGTTGTGCTGCCCTGGGGAGGAAACGGTTATAGAAGTTAACCATTCCCAAAAATTCTTGTAGCGCTTTAACAGACTGGGGCTGTGGGAAATCTGACACCGCCTGCACTTTGTTTGGTAACGGGACGGCACCACTTGCAGAAATGCGGTGGCCCAAAAAGTCAATGACTGGCAGCCCAAACTGGCATTTCGCTGTATTTACAATCAGGCCATGTGCTGCCAGGCGCTGAAAAACCTCACGGAGGTGGGACAAGTGCTGCTCAGCCGAGCTGCTAGCCACCAGGACGTCATCCAGGTACACAAATACGAAGGACAGACCCCTTAGGACTGAATCCATCAACCGCTGAAATGTTTGTGCTGCACCTTTAAGACCAAAAGGCATGCGCAAAAACTCAAAAAGGCCGAAAGGCGTGATAACAGCGGTCTTAGGGACATCCTCCACATGCACAGGAACCTGGTGGTACCCCCGTACTAAATCTACTTTAGAAAAAATGGAGGTCCCAGCCAGGTGCACTGAAAAATCCTGGATGTGGGGGATGGGATAACGATCGTTCTCTGTGATGTTATTAAGGCGGCGGAAATCCCCACATGGTCGCCATTTGCCATCTGCCTTGGGCACCATGTGGAGGGGGGAGGCCCACGGACTGTTTGAGCGTTGCACGATGCCTAAACGCTCCATGTTAGCAAACTCTTCCTGTGCTATTGCTAGCTTAGTAGCATCAAGGCGGCGTGCACGTGCGAACACCGGGGGGCCCGTTGTGGGAATATAATGTTCGACCCCATGTTTTGTGTTTGTGTTTGCAAAATCAGGAACAGTCAGCGAGGGGAATTCAGACAATAAACGCTGAAACACATTACCCGAAGCTAAAAAGTTAGCATGCATTAAAGGCCCAGCTCCTCGCGTCTCACAAGGCAGTGACGAAAAAGACACAGCGTCGATCAAACGTCTGTTAGCTAAATCAACCAGGAGCCCGTGAGCACAAAGAAAATCAGCCCCTAAAATAGGGACTGAGCTAGCAGCTACCACAAAGTTCCACTGGAAGTCCCGTTCATGGAAACGAACAGTCACCAACCTTTCGCCAAACGTCTTGATGGGATAGCCGTTAGCCGCGGTTAGCTGCGGCCCGCAGCCTTCTGCTAACCTGTCGGAGCCGGTCGGGGGAACGAGGCTCTTCTGCGAGCCGGAGTCCACCAGGAACCGCCTCCCCGACCTCGAGTCTTCGATGAAAAGCAGCCTTTCCTTGTCGCCAACGGCCGCGACTGCTAGCGGGCGCTGGCGTACTCGTTTCCCTGCGGCTTGAAACTGCACGGTGGGACACACCGTCGTGCTTTGGCGCCAAAACGCTGGTGGAAGAAACAAAAGGCAGCTCCTGACCGCCTGCGGGCGACTCCTGCTACGACCACTGGCTCGTCCGGCGCTGAGGGCGATGCTTGAAGCTCGGGCGCCGCTGGAGATCCGGGGACCGCCGCTTGGACCGCGAACGTCCTCGCAGCCAGCAGGATGCGGTCGGCTTCGCGGGCCAGCGAGCGGTAATCCTTCTGCTGCAGAAACGGGGAGTTGGCCAGGGCTGTGCGCACTGGAGCCGGAAGCCGGCGGAGGAAGAGGTGTAGAAAAAGAAACTCACAGTCTGTTGATCCTCTCAAAGACAACATGCCTTCCATGAGCTCGAGAGCTGTGCCGTCGCCCAAATCAGAGAGGGAAAACAGTTTCTCGGCGCGCTCCGCGTCTGAGAGCGTGTAACGCTGCAGAAGGAGCTCCTTGAGGGCGTCGTATTTTCCTTGTGCAGGAGGGTCTTCGAGCAGGCTCATTACCCGCTGGGTGGACAATGGGTCCAGTGAAGCGACCACATGGTGGTATTTGGTGTCGTCTGCAGAGATCCCGCGAAGAGCGAACTGTGATTCGACGTGGGCGAACCACGACCGAGGTGCGTGCAGCCAGAAGTCCGGGATTTTAACGGCCACCGCAAAAGCGAGCGGGGCCGCCGGTGGGGGTTCCACAACCGCGGACAGCTGAGGAGAGCTGGCTGGACCTTCAGATGTCGTCATATTCAGTTCACGTAGGTCACCAGTGTAGGAGGTGGTGAAGAGACGACACAGGAGACGGGATGTAGTTCTTCACTTTTAATCAACTCCTACTCAACTGGCGGGAAAACCACCCAACACCGCCTTATATACCAACACAACATCCGGTCCTCTGGACCTTTCACAATAAAAGCATCCTGTAACACATTCGGTCCACTGGGTGTGAGTAGAGCCCCCTAGTGGTCCACCACAAAACCACAATTAAGAACCAGCTTAAAAGGACGGTCTACCTCATTTCAGGGAGTTCGATTGTGGAATGCTCTGGAGAGTGATGTTAAAAATGCAAAATCAATGTATACATTTAAGAAAAAGGTCAAAAAGGACTTGCTCAAAAACTATATATGATGTAACTTAGTGTGTTTGTGTATTACACTTATGTTGTACTTATGATGTAGCTTAGTGCGTTTGTGTATTACAGTTAGAAAAATTAAGTAGAGTTATTCATTTTGTGACGCAGTTTGTGTATTACAGTTAGAAAAAATTAAGTAGAATTATTCATTTTTGTGATGTAGTTTGTGTATTACAGTTAGGAAAATTAAGTAGAATTATTCATTTTGTGAACATCTTGATGTTGTGCCATCTTGTAGTTTGTGTATTACAGTTAGAAAAATTAAGTAGAATTATTCATTTTATGATCTAGTTTGTGTATTACAGTTAGGAAAATTAAGTAGAAAAAAAATTTAAGTGTGATGTAGTTTGTGTATTAGTTAGAAAAATTAAGTAGAATTATTCATTTTGTGATGTAGTTTGTGTATTACAGTTAGAAAAATTAAGTAGAATTATGGGTGATGTAGTTTGTGTATTACAGTTAGAAAAATTAAGTAGAATTATTCATTTTGTGATCTAGTTTGTGTATTACAGTTAGGAAAATTAAGTAGAATTATTCATTTTGTGATGTAGTTTGTGTATTACAGTTAGAAAAATAAGTAGAATTATTCATTCTGTGATGTTGCTTGAAGGTTATCATTGGTTGAACAAACTGTGAAATAAGGGGCAGATATAATAAGATTTCATCTTCTTTCTGCTCCCTTCATTTTATCCTACTTGTATTCTTGTATCTGATGAAATTGTCTTGTATTGTTCTTTTAAATTGAATGAATAAACATCAAATCAAATCAAATTAAAAAAGAGGGTGGATCCTAAGACTGAACCTTGTGGTACACCATTGTTAACACTTACCGGTAGATAACTGGAAGAAATAGCCTACCGTTATGTTGATTGCCTCCTATCTGAGAGATAATTAGAGAACCAGCCAATAGTGTGATCTGAAAAACCAATTTCTGAGAGCTTATGACTTAAGATGTCATTGTCCACAGTGTCAAAGGCTTTAGACAGGTCTAAGAAAAGTGCAGCACAATTGTCCTTAGCATCCAATGCTTCAACATAATTAAAAACAAGTTTGCTCACCTTTACTCCCATATTGCTTGCGAGTCACTTAAAAAACCTTTTTATTCTCTTTATTGATTCAAGTCGAACCAAAACAACTTTAGTAAATCCTAAGGAAACAGATTTTACAGGGGCATTCTATGTTTTCTTCAGGGTGTCCTGAAACTCAAATGAAATGCCCCACACTTTTGGATTAATATGGAAGTGTGTGACCTATTTAAGAGTCTGGCTTGATAATTTTTTGACCAAAGTGTGATTGAGTTTATGAAACTGGCCTCTCAAAGCTTTTTAAGGTGGGGTCTGGATTATATGCAGACTTAAAGCAACCTGACACCTAATGGTCAGACCAGGCTTACCGGTAGTAAAAAAAAAAAAGGCAAAGGAGTCGGTTAACTCTTTTCTGCCTCGTTCATTAAGGGCTGCACAATTCCCTAGTTTACAAAGTATATTATGTCACAATGCCGCCATTCACACTATGAAACGCACAATGTATACCTGAAATTCAACCTGAGCTGTTAAAGCTAAAGCAGCGTAGCAGGATAAGCTAACATGACTACTGTACTACAAGCAAATCTAAGACTGGACACTTGATCATGTACTAACTTAGTACATGATCAAGCGTCCAGTCTTAGATTTGCTTGTAGTACAATAAGTGCAGGAAAGGTTTTATCAGAAAAGAGTAGGAAAAAGTTTAGGAAGCTAAATTTAAAGTTAATTAAGTGTCTTGTTTTCTCCTAGCTTTGTGTTCGACTACAGAACAAAACACTTTTTCTTCTAAAAGAATCTCCTGGTGGTTCAGGGTGACTGAGGTGCACAATGTAACATGGAAGTTTGCACAACTTTTAGCAAATTAGGGAGACACGGCTTATTGCAGTTCCCATTTGTAAATGAAATACACGCTATTTGATTCAAATAATTCACAAAAGCTTAACCATAGCATTGAAGACAGTTTTGAAGAATTTCTTTTACTCCAAATTTATTTTATTACTCTGATTGGATTGTTGAATTTGCGATTGACATGACATTGACCAATCAGCTGAGAGGAGGAAAATTCTGGTCAAAACTTGTACTCGTAAAATGAAACTCACAGGAAGAGATTCACAGATACAGTAGTTTTAAGATTCATATCCGTAAACAAAACATCATAAAAAGATTTCAAACATTGTGAACATGATTTGTAACATCATAAAAAAGATTTGTAACATTGCAAAAATGATTTGTAACATCCTAAAAAAGATTTGTAACATTGCAAAAATGATTTGTAACATCGTAAAAAAAGATTTGTAACATTGTAAAAATATATGTAACATCATAAAAATATTTGAAATATTGTAAAAAAGATTTGTAACATCTTAAAAAAGATTTGTATCATATTTTTTTAATTGTTTTTTTACATCGTATAATGATCTGTAACATCGTTAAAAAATGTAACATCGTAAAAAGATTTGTTACATCATAAAAAAGATTTGTAACATCGTAAAAAGATCTGTAACATTGTAAAAAAATTGTAAGATCGTAAAAAGATTAACATCATTAAAAATATTTGTAACATCGTAAAAAGATCTGTAACATTGTAAAAAAAAATGTAATATCGTAAAAAGATTAACATCATTAAAAAAGATTTGTAACATTGTAAAAAGATTTGTAACATCATAACAAAAAATTGTAACATCGTAAAAAGATTTGTAACATCTTTTAAATAAATTAACATTGTAAAAAAGCTTTGTAACATTGTAAAAAGATTTGTAACATAATAAATAGATTTACAACACCGTAAACATATTTGTAACATCATAAAAAAGATTTGTAACATCGTAAAAGATCTGTAAAACTGTAAAAAAAATTGTAAGATCGTAAAAAGATTAACATCATTAAAAAAGATTTGTAACATCGTAAAAAGATTTGTAACATCATAACAAAAAATTGTAACATCTTAAAAAGATTTGTAACATCTTTAAAAAGATTTTTAACATTGTAAAAAAGCTTTGTAAGATTGTAAAAAGATTTGTAACATAATAAATAGATTTATAACACCGTAAACATATTTGTAACATTGTAAAAAAAGATTTGAAACATCATAAAAAGATTTGTAACATTGTAAAAAGATTTGTAACATTGTAAAAAGATTTGTAACTTGTAATTAATTTTTTTACAAATACAAATCTTTTTATGCATACACTTTTTTTTTGGGTGCAAATCTTTTTTCACAGACAGTTTTTAACAAGGTTACAAATCTTTTTTACACATGCAAAATATTAATTATTATATTGATATTTATGAATTTGTGCCCATACATCTAGTCCTAAGAAAGATTATTGTTGAAAATTGGGCTGCCAGGTCCAAATTCAAGATTCAAGAGTGGCTGCATCAAGGTGTAAGAAAGATTCCCATTGCAAACTGGGATGCTATGTCAAAATCCAAGACATCCACTGTCATATGTAAACCTGATTCTAGTTCTATTTTGTTGCAGCAGTCCAATCATTTGTACTTTTAAATATGTGGTGAAAAACCATAAAGATGCATGTCACATTTTTTTATGTTCTTACCCTACACTACCAACCTCCAAACTATACCGTTGCGTAATCCATCATTTTTTAAATGTTCCTCTGGGTTTGCTTAGGTGGAGCGGTGTTCTCGGTCTCAAGCCACCAGTAACCTTTTGACCTAAAGAAGTCACCAGGTTTGAATTGTCCCCCAGGGGCCCCTTAAGCCCCTCACATGGAGCAAAGTAGTGTCTGGGGACTTTTCTGTTTTTAACCTCACAGAGAACCACTGTCACAGTGTGAGAACTTGTTGTGTGTCTGTGTGTGGCCTGTTTTTTTTATTTATTGTTAAAAAAAATCTGTTCCAATATTATTTTTATTGTTATTTTTTGTAGTGACATGCGGTCATTGCTTTAGGCTGTAAACTAATCTGTCTTTTTCCAGTTGTCTTGCATACATGTGTGTCTGTCAGTCTGTATGCGTACTGTAAAATGTTTTTCTTGAAAAAAGGAAGAGGATAGTTTTATCTTTCTAAAAAAATAAACCAGGGCTGAATACATTCAAGTATTCCATCTAGAGTAATCTAGCTGTTAATATATGAAGTACAGGTGGTTCCCCGACTTACGAGCGAGTTCCGTTACTACGACTATCTCGTAAGATGAAAATCTCTTATGTCGGGGACTACCTTTTATAAATCGGGGACTACCTTTTATACCGCATGAGCCACCACTGATACACGTACATGTACGGTAATGAACAGTTACCAAGCACTTTGCCTATCCTAACACTTTAAAACATAAAAGAACATACATAAAAAATAAAAAAATTATTTCATACTTTGAGCTGCAGCTTCTCTCATCTGTTTGCATGTTAGCTCCGCCGCGTTAGCTCCGCCGCGTTAGCTCTGCTGCGTTAGCTCCGCTGCGTTAGCATGTTAGACCCTCCAAAAAGGCTACCGCAGCTGTTAGCTCGATAACAATCCAACATCTGAGGCTGCCAGGCAGACATTGAGGCGAGCTCCGTCGCGTGTCGGCTCCGTGTCCCCGGTGAGTCTCCGCGGCGTCCATCCAAAACAATAGGCCCCGCCATTAGCAGCACCCGTTAGCATGTTAGCCCATCCAAGGCTGTCGCAGCTGGCCCAGCTCGCTGTCTGCTGCTTCACAGCGTCGTTTTCCTTCGTCCATCCATCACTCCACAAAACCGCAGTTCAGATCCTGCTCATGTATCCGAGCGCAGGAACCTCTAAACGGACACTGTCCGTCCGAACTCGGCTCTCAAGGCCGGAGCTAACTGGCTAAACAACCGAACACCCGAACACTGACGGACAGTGCCGAAAGGGGGAAACTGCGTAATCGGCTTCAAAATAATAATAATATGTAATAATAATAATAATACTTTATTTATAAAGCCATTTAAAACAACCACAGCTGCAACAAAGTGCTGTACACATGAAATTAAGAACATTTAAACACACACACACAGAAAAACATTTTATTTCACATTTTTATTAAATATGATAGCTCGTAAATTTGGAACCTCGTAAGTCGATGTGCTCGTAAGTCGGGGACCACCTGTATTTGGTGATTATCTTGGTGGTTACTAAAGTTTTGTTCCTCAAAGCTGAAAAGCGATGGCTAAATACATACTTTGCATGTTTGTTTTCCTTAAAGTTTATTTTACTTTTCTATATCGTTCTCTGTGCAGTAATTTTAATAAAAATGATATAATACTCATGCCATGCCACTAGGTGGTGAGAACGTCCAAATTAACGACGTATCAAAATACAGAGAAAGAACCGGTCAAGCTCGGCTAAAGATTGTCCAATACAATTTCTCATATGGCGTTTGTCCTTTGGCGATTTAAAATGTTTTGTTTTTATCTTTGGTAAATATTTATGTTTGGTACATCTTGTGAGCATGATAACTTGAAAAATAAGTGAGGTACTAACTTCCATCTTGGTGTGTGGCTACATATAGTCGCAAGAAAAGTTACTATCAAAAATGGGATTGCTATAATCGAAGATAGCCACCACCATGTAATCCTGTAATTTGAGAAAACTATGCTTTCTAGTTTTATATTGCTTAAAAGTAAACTTTCCTCAAATGATTGTGATGGCCTTTGAGGTCCAATGGCCACAGCCTCGCATTGCCATTGTGCTTGGGGGTGGATAAAATTTCTGCCTCTACTCTCCAGGATACGTCATAACACAAACAAAAAAAAATAAAAAACCTTTCTTCTCATACACAGTGTTACTCCTATTTGAATGTCTTGCATTATTCCCCAGCAATAGGAATCCTCAGCGTACTGCTTGTTTGACTCAACCAGTTTAAGGAGCTTCAGGTGATCTTTTCATCATTGGCCAGATTTTGTACTCTTTTTTTTTTTAGGAAATAGAAAAGTCCAACAGCTCATGATGCACAAGGACTCAAGATTCTTTCATAAGGTCATAGAAGTCAGTTAAAGGAAGAAAAATTAACTAAAGTTAAAAGAAATGAACAAATACCGTATTTTTTGGAGTATAGGTTGCACCTTTATATCATTTTTTCATGGCCTGCAACCTATACTCAGATTCAGATTCAGATTCAGTTTATTATCGCCATTGTCAATGAACAGGATTCACAGACTAGGAATTTGCTTCGGCATAACGGTGCATAAAATATAAAAACATAAGACACAAAAAACATAAACCATAAAACATCAATACAATCAATACAATATTCAGTGAACAAAAACTACTAAGAAACAGCGCAATTAGAGTGGTGCAATCAAAATACAGTGATACAGTGATTCCCAATCAAAATACAAAGAACAAATACAAAATACAGCGACCAAGGCAAGTTATGAGGTAGCATGGTTATGAGTGTTCAAGAGTCTGACAGCAGAGGGGAAGAAACTGTTTTTATGGCGGGAGGTTCTGGTCCCAATTGACCGAAGCCTCCTGCCTGAGGGGAGTGGTTCGAACAGACCGTATGCAGGGTGAGAAGGGTCAGCTGTGATCCGACCTGCTCGCCTCACAGTCCTGGAGACGTACAGGTCATGGAGAGATGGGAGACTACAGCCGATTACCTTCTCAGCAGAGCGCACAATGCGCTGCAGTCTGTGTCTGTCCCTGACAGTGGCCCCTGCGTACCACACTGTGATGGACGCGCTGAGAATGGACTCGATGATGGCCGTGTAGAACTGCGACCTATATATGGCTTTATATCAAATAAGCTGATTTGTAATCATTTATTAACAAAAATTAAACTGAGACACACTCTTACAATAATGTCAGCTAACAATTTTTTTTAGGTGTTTATCCTGCTAAAATTATTCATTTATTAAAGAAAAGTTCAGCTCAGACACATATTTGCTATAATTTTTATCAAACAAATAATTGTTTTTAAGTGTTAATCTTCTTAAAAGCCTTGCTGTGCGCTCCTGTGGCAGACATCTGCAGCAGAGCTAAACACGGTCCACAATTTGACGTAGGTGCGACCTATACGCAGGTGCGACCTATACTCCGAAAAATACGGTAAATAAATAAATTTGCCTGAAGTTGAGTAAAATTTAATTTTATGCAAATGGGGGCTCTGTTTTAGATGCCAAGAAAGGAAGAAAATAAACAGATTCAAACAAAGCTCTAGCTTGTGACTAAGTGTTCACCAAGAATATCCTCAGCAAAGCAGCCTGCTGGGGTCAAAGGTCACATGTGGCTCCAACACGGCCTCCATGCAACGACCCAGCTTTGTCTTTGCTTTCAGACTCACAAACACAGAATCCTCAGGTAGAGTCGTCCCTCTCTTTGAGTGGTGTCTTCATTAGAGTAAGGGGTTGAGTGGTTGGTTAACAGCAAAAGAAATAAGGGAAAAAATTATGTTTAGCAGGAGGAATCAAGTGATAATAAAGTTTAAAAAAAGACACAGACCAGACCGGGGGTGTTATTGTGGGTAATGAGACAAGGACTACAAAGACGTGGCCGTACAGCCGACACCGATATAGAATTTACAGCACCTTTTAATTGTTTTGTAAAAAAGCTGTTGAAAGTCTGTTTTTATTTTTTCACTTGTGAGCCGTGGATGTAATTGATTGTGTTTGACTGTGTGTGAGTTTTTGGGCTAACGGCCCCACATAAACTCACTTTACCGACTCTTTTGCATCACCATGAAAAGCCGTAAATTACCAGGATGATGCTGATCCCTCTGTCCTCCCCCCCTCCCTTCTGTCTGTCTGTATGTCTTTTCTTTCCTTTCTGTCTGTCTCTTTCTTTCTTCGTCTGTCGGTGGCTGGGCTCATTTTGAGGGCAGTGGGGCAGAGGGCTTTGACAAGACGATGAAAGGGACGAAATTAAAGTGACAATCATGCAAGGAGGAAGGAGGAGAAAGGAGGAGGAGGGAGAAACATGATGCAGAGGAGGAGTTTCTATTGTGTAAAAAGTGAAATAAGAGACTTGGTGGGCTTTTTAACCTTAGGTGGTTTACTGGTGAAATTTGCTTGCTGTTATCTAGAACTTGCATTAAAGGGATAGGTCAGACATTTGAAAGAGCATTTGTTAGGATTGATAAGCTAACAACTAGTCTAAACATGGCTGATTGATTGATTGATTTATTTTTTGTCTTGAAGAAAAACTTTTATTATTGTAGCTCAAGCATCACTCTTCATAAAGTGCTTTAGTGGTTTTTATTAAAAAATGTAGGGTTATTTGCAAGCACGTATCGTGGCAGCTGTAGCTAGCATCACCTCTGGTGCAACATGGCACTTCCAGCAAAATTTTAAATAACAGCATCATGAATTGACAGCTTTCTAAAGGTTTATAAAATAACATTAGCATTAGCAAAAATGATTTTTTTGAAGATTATAGTTGTTTTTATTAAGCAACAAGCCACTTTGGTCTTATTTCATGCCTGCCCACATTCACTGATATGAATGAGGGACACATGTATTTACAAGTGCCAGTGATGTGAAACAGTCATGGGGGAGTACTTACTTGGTCTACCTCCTTAGAATCCTTGGAAGTCCTCCTTCCCAGGCGACCCAGAGACATATAGTCTTTCCAGCATGTCCTGGGTCTTCCCCGGGGTCTCCTCCCAGCTGGATATGCCTGGAGCACCTCCCTAAGGAGGCTCCCAGGTAGCATCTACCAGATGCCCAAACCACCTCAACTGGCTCATTTCATTGTGAAGGAGCAGCGGTTCTACTCCGAGTCTCTCCCAAATAACTGAACTTCTCACCCTGTCTCTAAGGGAGAGTCCAGCTACCCTGTGGAGGAAACTCATTTCAACTGCCTGTATCCATGATCTCATTCTCTTGGTCACTCCCAGAGTTTGTGACCTCTGTGTGAGGGTATGAGTTTAAGTGCTATATGTTGTCATCATTACATAAAGACGAAATTGGTTCTCTGCATTTAACCCATCACACCTGGGATACACCCAGGTGGAGCAGTGGGCAGCTACTGAGCACCCAGGGAGCAATTAGGGATTAGGTGTCTTGCTCAGAGACACCACAACATGTGGGAATGGTGGGAGTCAAACCGTGACTTTCTGTTCCCAGGTCGGCTGCCCTACCTCTACCCCATCTCGGCCGACTGACCGGTAAACAGAGAACCTTGCCTGACAGCGCAGCTCCCTCTTCGCCACAATGGACTGGCACAGAGTCCGCAATACTGCACCAATCGGTCAGTCTTACGCTATATTCTTCCCTCACTCGTGAACAAAACCTCGAGATACTTGAACTCCTCCACTTGAGGTAGAACCTCACCCTAGACCCGACGAGAGCAGTCCACCCTTTTCTAACTGAGGACCATGATCTCAAAGTTGGAGGTGCTGTTTCTAATTCTAAGTCCAAACAATCATTTAAAATGTATTAAGTTAATGATGAATTTGTTGGCAAAGCCATTTATTTAAGCCTATGCACTTTTTTATTTACCGTAATCTCCAGCTCATATTTCTCCTTCCCTTCACGTTTTCCACTTTTCTATTGTTCTGTTTCTCCCCTCTCTTATCTGACGTTATATTGTTGGCCACCTTTCATCCAAACACATTGATCTGATCCGAGATCTGTCAGTAGCCGTGTTTCCATCAAGGTTTCTAGGTGCGCATTTTGAAGTATCGCAGCAGAAAAGCTTAATGGAAACGGCAAAATCCGTATTTACTTTCTCAAGTTCGCCAAAAAGTTTATACGCTCGCTTGAGGTGGTTTTTGGGATGTTCGAAAATGAGCAGATGCGCACAGCGACAGATGGAAACACATTTGCCGACTCGTGCTGCCGAAGCGAACATTCACGTCACGTGACTGATCAGCTGTTTCCGCTCCGGACAACATGTAACATCGCTAAAACTAGTTGGCATGACAGAATAAATACAACTCGCCCGATAGCAACACGTACCTGAAATATTCTCTCCATTTTGATGAGATGTGTGGCCGGGTTCTGTTTTCAACCGCTACTTCCTGTTTACTGTAGACATGCGCAGTGCTGACGTCTGACGTAATGACGCTGACGTCTGACGTAATGACGCTGTGCGCGGCTTGGAAGAAGCGCTTCAAGCCAGTAAATGGAAACACTTCTGATCTGCATTAATTTGTATTTACATATTTGCGAGGTAGCTCAAAATTCGAAATGAAAATGGATGGAAACACAGCTAGTGTGTGTGTGTTCATAGACCCTACACATCACCCGTTACCTTCTACAGGTAACTACGATAATTTCCCTTCTTTTGGTTAGAAAATGTGCAATTACTGAGGTATGTCTACAGGAGAGGCTGTGTGTGTCTCTGAAGGGGGAACATAAATTTGCCGCTCGTGTTACATGCCTTCACATGCAACACTCTGCAGTTTTAGGTTAATGTAGCACCGCATGTAAAACTATGCAGGTACATTTTTGCCATATTAATGCTAAATTCATGAGTCTGATTTTAAAGGTTTGCCAGAAACCTGGGAAGACCGGGTTTTCAGATAAAGTATGTTTTTTTTAATTATCTGGCTCTTATGAAGGTTGTGTTAAAAGCGTAACAAAAGAGGACTAAATTAAAACATATCCTTTTGGTTTCAGGTTTGTTCCATCCATTTTTCCATTTTCTAAAAATGCTTCATTCTGTTCAGGAGCGGCTGCTTTTTCCCAGTAGTCATGGAGCGAGGACCCTGGACAGGTTGCCAGTTCCTCATAGGTCCACATAGAGACAAAGTTATTCATATATTCTAATGACGTGTTCAGAAATGTATTCAAAGCTTGTAGCTGACGACTACAAGCGCATACAGTTCCAACAAAAACCACGCTAATTCAGATCTCTGCATGCAACGCTCATACTTGCACTTATGCCCTCCATTGTGAACCTGCAATGGAGCAGAACGGTAAATAAATGCACTGGAGGGTTGCACAAGCAGGCAGCTGCTGTCATGCCCATGAAACCCTCCATCAGAGATGTTTTAGATGGAATGCTTTTGCACCTGCAAATATCAGCTTGTGTTTGTTTGAAGCTGCCTCGCAGTCTTGGACGGTCACAGATAATGCACCCAGGTGAAATGCCAAGATCACGAACATGCTGAATGACTTTTCAGTTCATTTCAAGGACGTTCTGGAAGGATTTGGGTGTCGAGATAAAAGCTGAGTTTGGCATGCGAGCCGTCACGGAACGATACTGTTGTGAGCAAAAAGCTACAAGGAGCCTTAAAGAACAGCTTGCGTGAAAGACTTCAATAGACAGTCAATTTTAAAGAGACGTGGACTGAATTCCAGCGTTGAAAAACAAGGTGAAACAGAGACAAACAGGAAATTTACTGTGTATTCTCCAAATTCCTATTCTGATTGGTCCAAAGCTAAAACAAACACAGTCCCCTTGCATTAAGAAGTGTCCAGGTGAGCGTCCAAACAGGATTCATGTCCGTCTCAGACTCACTTGTTTGTTGTTGTTGGTTTCACATCAGTGCACAGATGTTGGCATAGATTTTGAAGTAGTGATAAAAAGTTTAAATACCTTTATCTTGCAGACACACAGTGTCCACATCTGCGGAGGCCAAAGAAAATAATTTAACATATTGAGTCGAGTCCTGATAAACATTTATTTTGTCTGTTTAAATTAAACATAAAGAAGTTTAAACTCCCGACAGATGATCTGGGTTTTGTTTGAGTTTTATTGTGTCATCTGTCCTGCCGTCCTCAGTGTCCCTCATGTTGCCAGCTCCTGTCTCACCTGTCCTCAATCCCAGTCACCCCAGTTGTTCATCATTTTTCATTCATTCAACCTTTATTTAAACAGATAAGTCACATCGGGCCTTCCTCGTAAGAGTATTTATTGAATATGAAATGATATTGCATATGTAGTACTGTATGATATCATCAAATGAAAAGCTGTTTAGGTTTTTATGTGAATGGATGTCAATAGTGAGATTTAGAAAATTGTGCAGGTGCCACCTAAAATCTTGCCTATGGTGCCAAATTGGCACTGAATCAAATCAGGTATTGTCATTTTGCCTTTTGTCAACTAGTGTTCAAGAAACAAATCACTAATTTAGTCAACATTTATGTGATTAACACATACAGAGTTGTTTTTACTCACTTTATGTCATTTAGTAGCTACCGTTGTCCACAAAGTAAACCATAACTGTTAAGGCTGGGGCATAAAATGCATGTTTCAAACCTTCAGAATTGTGATATACTTTGTATCCATTAGAAGATGACACGTTTAATCATGTTTGCCATTTTTTGCATTCACTAGAAGCATTTGTAAAAATGTACAAAGATAATTAAAGGACCTTTTGTAAAAAAAAAAGATAAAAAAGAAGAGGTTTTACATTGTGCACTATCTGAAAACTTTTGAATATTGTTGTCAAACGGTTAACAATTAAAAGTTCCAATGTTGATCCTTAGTTTAATCTATTTTCTTCTTTTATTTTGTAATGCAGCTTAAGTAAGCCTCTGTTCTTCGACAGTATCCCAGAGATTCTTTGATCTCTCAACCAAGGAGAACGGGGTCATTTCAGACGGCAGCCCTTCTTCACTGTCCCCTTGAATTCCTTGATCGGGACATGTTGAGTTTCTAAATATATAATGTCTCTCCAGACCATTAGGCCCGGTGATCCTGACCCCCTGAAGTCCACAAGGCAACATTCCCGACCTCCACTGTTCCACTCCGCTGGAAGTCCGCTTTCATTCCTCCGGTGTGCCACAGTTCTCCCTTCGTTCAGATCTCCTTCCTCTGTTTCAGGGTCAGGGAGTCGGAGGAAGGGATGACATGTGGGGTCTTGGGGAGGAGGAGGAGGGAGTTGACAGACAGAGGAGGCCTGTATGGTGACCATAACAAAAAATTGTCATCTTAGTCCAGCTTTAGTTGCATTTAACACAGTTGGCAGAACAAGTGTAAACAGTCTGATTTTTTTTGTGGCTTTTTTCAAATTTATTTTTTTCAAGGAATTTCTTTCACGAGTGATTTTTTTTTCTTCATTTTAAGACATTTTCTTCATTTTGACATTTCTGACTTTTTGTTGTACAAGTGTAATTTTTTTTTTTTTAGTAAATGGACGTTTTAGAAGCTTGGATGGCCTTTACCTCTTTCATTGTTGACAGCTATGCTGCGTTCAGCCATTGCGGTCTTTCAGGTCATCCGTGTGAGTACAGAAATTTAAAAATGTAGTAACATGAGTTGACCAAAGATAAAACCATACAGATTTGAATGAGTGCTTTTATGCTGAACTGATCTGGTTTCTCCTTTTGAACAGGTTAATCTGGACTAAAATTACAGGCACAAAACTTCCTCCACACTCCAGTTCATATAAAACAAAACTGTGGTTTGGTCCTGTGATGGACTGGAGACCTGTCCAGGGTGTCCCCCATCTCCAAGGCCCAGAGTGAATGAAGTGGGTAAAGATAATGGATGGATGGATGGATAGTTTGAAGTTAGAAATAAAGATAATTCTCTAGCATTTGAGAATAGCACTAAACCTTTAGGTCAAGGTTTCTTTATTTGTCATTCAAACCACTTGTGGTACATGTGGTGGGACAAAATTGTGTACACAGTCCATCCAACAAAAGTATAAGTTGTAAAGAAAAACAGTAAGATCTAAGATATGAACTAAGAAATACGCTAAACTAAGAATGCACTAAGCACTAATACAGGGAGTCCTCGACTTACGAACAAGTTCCGGACCTAAGGACCGCCCGTAACCCGATTTTGACGTAAGTCGGAACCCATAGCACGTGCGTTCGTAAGTCCGGATTTTCGTTTGTAAGTCGGAAAATGTATGCTAGCACTGCGCCAAACACCCGTTTTTCAACACAAACGTACATACTGGTTCATAAACATGCACAGAACTTTGTTTACAAACGGTTAGCTAACACACTTTCATCTAAAAACACCTAAAAACACATACCAGTGCTGTATTTAATGTACAACTGTACTGTTCGCAAGTCCGTTCGTAAGTCTGAGTTGCCGTAAGTCGAGGACTCCCTGTAGTACAAAAACAATATGCCTTGTATAGGCAAAGTAGTATAGTCATATAGAATATAAAGGTAGTACAGTATAGGCTATTTCTAGGGTTTCTTGACTTTATTCATTCTGGAATTTGTTTCAGCTCTCAAACAAATGAGTTTTTTTCTGTTCTTACTGGTCGGAGCTGGAACAATGAGTTCAGTAGGATTCAATGAGGTTTACATGCTGACCAACCATATCATCGTGTGTGTTGTTTGGATCATTATTTGGGTCTGAGCAGTGTGACATTATCTACCGTAAGTTGCACTGATACCTTCACTACTGTATTCCCTGAACCCACCTGTCTTTCAGTCCAGTATGTGTACATGATTGACCTTAAAGACAGTCCTTTGTCCTTCAGATCAAGGTCAACAGCTGAGTGTTGACCTGAGGAGCTGGCTCTTGTGTCAGGTGTTTGTGAGGATAATTTAGTTGTTCGTATGGGAAAATTTAAACCCTTTTCACCAAACTAGACAGCATACAACACATCCCTTATCCTTTGTCTGGGTGTTTTATGATCAAGTTTTTGTCTGAGATTTGTTTACAGCTTGTGATTAAAACCAGTCTTTCACTGGGCTGCGGCTGTTGGGAGTCTGGTTAGCAACACAGACATGGGAGTAAACACATTTTTTTCAGTTTCAAGCTCATTGAGTTTTGAGTGTTTGTGACTAGCGAGCCATACAGCCATGTTTTGTTCATCCATAAAAATAAAAAAAATTGGAATAAATTTTCAGGTGCAACACTTGCAAAACTGTATTCTAGACCATGCATATTATTTTGTTGCCCACCTCAGGCTACAGCACTTTAGCCCACTTTGTACTTACCTTATTTATCATTACCAGAGTTAAAGACCTTGACACTTTAAATGGTAGCTTCCAGCGTGTTCTTATCTTAAGAGGAACAAATGTGTCAGAATACAGTTCCAGCCTTCGAGACTTATGGAAATTAATTCACAAGTGGGTCAAGACCCCAGCAACAACTTTGATGATTTTGTAAGATAACAAAAACAAAATCTTCCAAGATTCAAACCACTGCAACTTGTGCAATAATACTGAGAATCCCGCTAATCTGTGAGTGATGACTTGGAGACTTCCTCATGAGTCCCATTCGACAAATGTTCTTTAACAGTAATCAACTCAGACTTCAAACAAAATTCAGGAAATTTTCACAACATTCACAGTCATACTGTTATTCTCTTCTTTTTTTTCTAAAAGACTTGTTGAAATTTTAAAACTGCATAAAGCTTTAAACCACATGTTCAGTGTTCTACCTGCAAAAAGCTACCAGTAGTTATCACATTTATTCAATCTATGCACTGAATGCAAAGTACAACAGAACTTACTTCTAAGTTATTTGAAGAAAATGAAAAACAAAATATTGCAGTTATTAGTTTCCCAAACTGGGGTCAAATACAAGTTCTTTAAGGGAAAACATGTTTTTTGGGGTTCTGTTTTTTTCCCCATTACATCTTTCATCTTTAATTCCACAGTAACTCAGATCTAGACACCCACTTCTGTAATTACAATAATTACCTTCACAGATCTGTTCGCAACATATAATTACAGCTGCAGGAAACATTTAATATGTTTGCTCTTTGTCACAACTTTTTGGTGGGTCTCATTCGGGTTCATACACGGCACGTTCTTATCTGCTTGTCTTCCATCAGTTTTCAAGTGAGATCTCTTTACTCAACTTTGCACATCTCATGTACTGTACTTTTCAGCGTATAAGTCACTGTTTTTTTTTACTAATTTGCATGTCCTGCGACTTATATAGCAAAGCGACATATTTATGGATTTTTCTCCATATTTTTAGACCAATTTTTGGCTCAGATATGACAGTTTTTCATGTTGGCAAAAAAATGGTGCAGTACCACTTTTGTCCACTAGGGGACACTTCCAGAGAGTCCACCGACCTGTGCCCGAAAAAAGCCTCCTCTGCTCGGACTGACTCTGTCGCTGCCCGGCCTCCTGCTCTGGAGGTAAGAACTGTTTGCGGTGTTTGTTAGCTGTAAGTCAAGAACCACAGGACAGATTTTTATCAAACTTACAGAATGTAATCACTGTATGGACATTTACAAGTGACTAGCTTTATGAGATGTTTGAGATTAAAAAAAATCGATATTTTAGCTTTTGTAGCGGTTAGCTACAGTAAACAGATACTACGGTATTTAGATAAATAGCTCATAAACCACTCGGCGGATAATTTTTTTAGCTTACAGAGTGTAATTATATGGGTTTAATTTACAAACTGTTGCCCTGTAGCCTATGACACGTTTGAGATAAAATTCATTTTTTATTGTTTTTTTTAATAGACGGAATCGTCTTGTGTTAGCTCTCGTTTTATTTCCATTTATATTGTTATAAATAGCTCATAAACCATTTTGTGAATTTATTAAGGAGCGGTAAAGCTCAGGAACCCTTGTGCTATAATGTCAGCTATAATTTTTAGCGAACAAATAATTGTTTTTACCGTGTTAATCTTCTTAAAAGCCTTGCTGTGCGGTCCTGTGGCAGACATTTGCAGCAGAGCTATGGTAAACACTCATTCGGACCACATTTCCGGGTTGTCAGCGGTGACGCGTAACATACGCGACGCGTCAGCGGTGACGCATAATAGATGCGACTTATACAGCGAAGCGACATATTTATGGATTTTTCCAAATTATTGCCAATAATTGGTAGGGATGGGGCAGATCCGATCCAGTATCTGTATCGGTATCCGATACCAGCATATTTTAAGTATCGGATATCGGATCCAACCTGCCGATATTTCCGATCCAGCTTCAAAGAGCACATGTGTTCCATCATATTCTGTGACTGCCGTCTTAACATTGTGTGAGTTAAAACCAATGAAGACACTCTTGAGCCTTACAACAAGAAACACACAAACTTTAACAGCACACAAGAGGCAAGTCTATAGACAAAATCCACTCCCCTTAACCACTAAGGGAGTGGATTTTGTTATCTTTCCCATCATGCTTAGCGGTTTTTTAGTTTTCCAGATGCACCTAAAGCTGGAAAACTAAAAAACTGCTAAGCATTATGGGAAAGACAACAAAATCCACTCCCTTAGTGGTTAAGGGGAGTGGATTTTGTTGTCTTTCCCATCATGCTTAGCGTTTTTTTAGTTTTTCCTTGCCTCTTGTGTGCTGTTAAAGTTTGTGAGTTTCCTGTTGTAAGGCTCAAGAGTGTCTTCATTGGGTTTAACTCACACAATGTTAAAATGAATAGTCTCAGTACAAAAATTTCTTTAAATAGATTCACATACCTGAACAGTATCGGATCGGAAAAGTCTCGGTATCGGTCGATACCCAGTTCTTAAGTATCTGTATCGGATCGGAAGTGAGAAATGTGGATCGGTGCATCTCTAATAATTGGCAAAGCGACTTATACACCGAAGCGACTTATACGCCGAAAAGTACGGTATAAGAGGTAGCTGTGGCTAAGTGATTAGAGCAGTCATCTTCCAATGGGAGAGTTGGAGGTTTGATTCCACCAGTAGACACATTTTGAAGTGTCCATGGGAAAGACTGAACCCCTCATTGCCTCTGATGTGTGTCCCATTGGTGTATGAATGTGATAAAGCACTCATTAGTCTCTATAGATTCAGATTATCTTTGTAGAGATGTAATAGAGTACTGCATGAATGGGTAAACGAGGGCACAGATTGTACTGTAAAGCACTTTGAGTATCTTGACTAGACAGAAAGGCGCTATACAAGTACAGCGCATTTACCGTTTAGCATTTACAAGGAGCTCATTTGGTTTCCAAGTCCAGTGAAATGCATCCTAAATATCTCTGAACAAATGCCTATTCTCCTGGCATGGATACTGCAGACCGAGGCGCGGTATGTGGCGGGACGCTGGGGGCAATATACAAGCCTGACTGGCTCCAGAGTATATCTAACAGAAAGACTTGGATGTCTTTTTTTATTTCAGTGCACCTAGATACAGTACAAAAGAAGACAAGCACTGTTGGTAAATCCTGGTCATTTAAAGGAAGACAGCTGAAAATCACCCTGCTGAAGCGTCTTTATTTATCACAGTAGGCTTGCACTGAGAACTGGCATGAAGAGCACTATATGCTAGCTGTTACCCTGGATTTACTTTAGACTGTGTGTGCAGGAATTTGGTTTGAGAAAGAGGCCCGATGACTGGATTTTATCACAAATGTACAGGTGTAAAGAATCTACATGAAGTTTTAAGAAAACAAAATACCATTTCTTATGTTCGCTTCCCGTATTGCTGCTTTGTTGTTGTCTGCTATGAAAGGGAGATGTACACCTCCCAACGTTTTGGGCATGAAAGCAGAAAAAACAAGTAAGAACAAAGTCTGCTTCAGTTCCTGTTGTAGTGAACGGGTGAAATGATGTCTGCGGTATTTAGATTGATGTTTTTCTTAATAATAAAAGTATGTAGACATATTAGCCTCCCGGGAACGGGGACATTTCCACTTCACTGCTTCTGTCTTCTTGACAAGATTCAGGTGTTACTGTGTTTCTTCTTGTCTTGCATTGATAAAATTACAGACGTTTTACATCAGTTATGATTAAACTTTATATTGATTACATCTTGTAGGACGTGTTTTATGAAAGACGTGGGCTCTGTAAGTATTCTTGCCAGTTACAACATGTTTTCCACAGGAAGTCTTCTACTACAACCCCTGGCAAAAACTTAAGGGATCACCACTCTTGGTAAAATCTCTGGTGGAAACTGAGGAAAATTGTCAGTGACAAAGTTTCCAACATGGAAAACTGATCTGACAACAGCAATAAGAGAGAGTTGAAGACAGATTGATAAAGAGTACGGCTTGTCATTATTTAAGTCCATGTCTCAGAGAATTCAAAATTTTAAAGTCAGAAGTGGTGCAACAAAACACTAACGGTACAATGCGTTTCTCATACAAATCTACATATCTTTTGCCTACTTAATTTAAAAGTAGTAATTATGAATGACTATAACAAGTCTATTTCTTTCTTTACAATTTTAATGTCAGAATGTTGGAGGTTTGGAAATTAATTTCACTTTAAAAAAACAACAGGGGCAGCTGGTGCCTGTCTCCGTCACTATATGACAGGCAGGGTACACCCTGGACAGATTGCAAGTCCATCACGTTTTTCTTTGCTTTGTTTTTATGTAAAATTGAACAATGCAAACAATTTCCCACAAGGGTGGTGATTCCATATTTTTTCCAGGTATTACATAAGAATGTTTAGTACAAGAATGTTTATCCAGATAAAGTATGCAAAAATGAGTTTTAACTTTAGAATAACTAAATCACAACATGCAATCAATAACATTGTCCAAGCTAAACAGATAATTCTTAGAAAATAATGTTGAAAAAAATGTTATATCACGAAAACAAAAAGATTTTGCTCTAAAATTATTAGTGGGAATTGATTTGAAATTTATGAGAAAGGCATTTTTTAGGAGATTAGTATTCCTAATTAGTCTTGGCTCCACCATTGTTTTGTCACTCCTGTCAGAAATGGTTCTGCAAAGAGATATCTACAACAGGTAAGGTATTAATGGCTCATAACCTTTTCACAGAACTGTACAACAAAATAACTATTTATTGATGAACAAGGTCTTAATTGATTTAGCCTGGTTGAAACCAGACCCTTGTCCTTCACTTCGCTTTGGACTAGGGTCTGGCATTCCTCCCATAGAAAACGATTTCTCCGGCAGATTTTTGAATGGACCAATCAGAGAACAGAAGGCAGAGTTTTGTTAGTTTAGCCTGGCGAGGTCCAGGCTATTCAGATAAATTGCTCAGAAACCACTCGGTGGATATTTTTTCTGCCACCAGTGTGTAATTATATGTCTCTAATTTACTGACTGTTGGCCTAGATTAAACATTTGAGATAAAATTCGATTTTTTATCATTTATTTTCGTAGCGCACCCGAGGCTGTTTGGAAAATGTCAAACCGAAACTAGTTAAATCCAGCAGATTTGACCATTTCGTGAATTGATTTAGGAACTGTTAAGCTCAGGAACACTTCTGATATAACGTCAGATAAGAAATATATTTTTTATCAGCTGAGAAATAATAGTTTTACCTTGTTTTTCATGAAAATTCCTTCGTGGCGGCAGCCATCTTGAATGACGACGTCAGTCGACGTCGTTCAAAACTCCGCCTTCTGCTCTCTGATTGGTCCGGTCAAAAATCGGCCGGAGAAATCGTTGTCTATGGGAGGAATCCCAGACTGTGCAGTGAAGGGAAATGAGAATTGAGCGGAGCTGTGCAGGAAGGCGAGGGCCAGGCTATAATTGATTAGTTAATTACTAAGTTTTTAACTTTATTACAGTAACTATTTATAAGGGTAGACTTATTGTCCAATTGTAGGTTAAAACCCAAACACACCTGCTTCCATCCATCCATTTTCTTTACCTCCTCCTCCTTTCCAGGTTGCCGGAATCTTCAATCTCCAGCAGTCACTATTTTAACATTTAGATTTTTCTACATTGTTCCATCCATCCCATCAGTCAAACCATCCATCCATCCATCCATCCATCCATCCATCCTTTCATCCTTCCTTCCATTATCTATCCATCTGCCCATCAGTCAAACCAACCAGCCATCCATTCTTCCTTTCATCTATCCTTCATTCCATTATCATCCATCCAAACACCCATCCATTCATCAATCCAACCTTCCATCCATCCATTCATCCATCCATCATCCACCCATCCATAAATTAAACCAACCAGCCATCCATTCTTCCATCCTTCCTTCCATTATCCATCCATCAATCCAACCAACCATCCATTCTTCCTTCATCCACCCTTCATTCCATTATTCATCCATCCATCCATCCATCCATAAATCCAACCATCCATCCATCCATCCATCCATCCATCCATCCATCAGTCAATCCATCCATCCTTTGTTCCATCCATCCATCAATCCATCCATCTATCCATCCATCAATCAGTCAATCCATCCATCCTTTGTTCCATCAATCCATCAATCATTATCAATCCAACCATCCATCCATCCATCCATCCATCCATCCATCCATCCATCCATCCATCAATCCATCTGTCCTTCGTTCCATCAATCAATCATCCAACCTTCGTTCCATCAATCAATCCATCCATCCATCCATCCTTTGTTCCATCCATCCATCCATCCAACCAAGCAACCAAACAGCAACCATCGCTTCACAGGGACACATAAAGACAAAAGAGACAAACCATCATTCACTCTCTCTCTCTCACTCACACTTAGGGACAATTTAGAGTTACCAATCAGACTAATAGGCACATTTTGGTCTGTTTGAGAAAAGCAGAGTAGCAGACTTGTAAAACTTAGCAAAACGTATACTTCATGTATAATTTAATATCAAAGTCTGTTTTAAGCTGTCTTTGAGCTACAGTGGCAGAAACGTTCCCTCTCACAGCCGACCATTCACAGCTCCAGGTTGTGTTTTACTTCTTTCATTCAAAAGCCATATGGTCTTCAGGTACCTTCTTTGTCTTCCCGGCAGCTCGGTTTCTCTATTGTTTCTTCTTTTTTTTTTTTTTAAGAGATTTGCTATTTCACATACACACAGATGTCTGAAACACAGGCAGGCAACTGTTGAAACTCATGCCCGAGTGTGTTCAGGAGAAGGAGAAAGAGGTGGATCAGATCACAAAAGAAGCAGCATCTGGGTGATATTTTAACCTCACCATGCGGCTTTAGAAACAGCTCAAAGGAGGGGAGGTAAAGGGGGATGGCTGGGGGTTTGTCTCTGCCTGCAGGCTGCTTATATGTGGACATACTTGGTCCCTGGTAACACTGAGTGCTGCTGCATTCATTTAATTGTTTCTCTTGTAAAGATTCTCATGCAAAACAACTGAAAAGAAACATTTAGACCTCTAAAATGTTATCTGCCAAGAGAAGGCGACAAACCCTTATGTAATAAAAAGATATAAAGGCTAAACCAGCTGCAGATTGGAAAGAAGCTCAAGGACTCTCTCCAGGTTGGTGAGAGCTGACCAAATGAAAGAGCTGAATGCAAGCAGCAGTTTTTCAGCTTATTTCAAGCCTCGACTCTGAAGCCGTCACCATTTATGGGCATGTGAGAACTGCAAGTGTGAGAGGAGTTGTCACATTTTGCTGAGACTTACAATATGTCTAATCTGGTTGATATGATTTTCAACAAAGGGATGTAGATTTGGTTGAAACGTTTCAAAAGAAGGTGTCAGATACACTTGGTGTGTCTTTGCCATTTAAGGACACCACGGTGCACCGCTGGTTTGACTCTGCAGCTCTTATCATATCAGAAAATTCACTGGAGGCTTCGTGGGAAAGTTTGTGGGACAGACGGTTCTATTTGTTGAAAGGTACAGTATTTGTAGGCAGGTAATTTTTTAATTTTTTTTTACATTTTTGGGCTCTAGTGGCCTTTATTGTAGAGGGAGATGGCGAAACGGGTAGAGAGAAGGGAGAGACACTGCAGAAACAGCTCGTCGGGTCTGGGATGCGAACCCGCGACGCCTGCAGAGAGGCTCAGCCTCAATATGTGCCGCGCGCTTATCCCCCACACCAAAGCGGCGGCACTGTAGGCAGGTGATTTTGAGGTAGAAATGTTAATTTTGCAACCACATTTTCTCATATACCGTCCAAATTTTGATCAAAAGGTGCTTTTAAATTCCTATTTCTAAAATGTGTTTTCCCCACCACCAAAGGAAGACATTGTTAGCACTTGGAGACTGTATTGGGGTGACTTTTCACTTCTACCACACCAAGTTTGAGCTCAGTGTCTGTAAATTTAACCATGTTATATGGACATTTCTGTTCCCCATTGCAGAGCAAAGAGGGAAATCGAAAATACCCTCAAGCCTGATGAGATGGATAACTTGAAAAATAAGTGAGGTACCAACTTCCAGTTTAGTGTATGTCTTAATCAAGATATAACAAAGGTCCCTGTCAACGATTGGGTTGCCACGTCAAAATCCAAGATGGCCACTGCCCTACATGTTTAGGCCACCCAAGTCATTTTTAGGAAATGCTTTCTAGTTTTTATTTTTCTTAAAAGTATAATTTCCTCAAATGGTTGGGGTTGGGGTGGCATGGTGGCTCAGTTAGTAGAGCTGTTGCCTCTCAGCATGAAGGTCGCCTGTTCAAATTCTGACCCAGGACCTTTCTGGGTGGAGTTCGCATGTTCTCTTTGTGCATGCATGGGTTTTCTCCGGGTACCCCAGTTTCTTCCCACAGACTAAAAACATGCATGTTAGACTGATTGGTAACTCTATATTGTCTCTAGGTGTGAGTGAGAGAGTGAATGGTTGTTTGTCTCTGTGTTCATGTGATGGACTGGAGACCTGTCCAGGGTTTCCTCTGCCTCTCGCACAGTGATAGCTGGATATTGGCACCAGTGACCCCCATGACCCAAAAAGGAAGATAAGGGAAAAGATAATGGATACATGGATGGATGGATCATTGGGGTGTCTGAAGATTAATCTATGTTTACATGGACAAAATTCTGTGACCAGATTGAAATGTGTTCTGATTGCATAATTAGATAGCACCGTTTACATGGGCACAATCTGTTCATGATGAGCGTTTACATGCAGCAGGCTTTTATTCTGATCAGAAGTTCTGACATGCGCAGAGTGGTACACTGCCCTTAAAAAAAAACACAGAAGAGGAAGTTACTTTCGTGAAAACCACAGAAGAAGAAGTTACTTCCGGGACAAAAGTAAACAGACGCGCCAAAAATGGACCCGCGCCAGATTGTAATGACGGCGATGGAGTTTACTGCACTTCCTGATTGAGCTACAGGCAAGCAACGCGTGCTTTTAATCTTTTATATTTGCAGTATGAGAGCGCTGGAAAAGGAAACACATAGGAGGGGTGTGCAGTGCACATGCGCAGTCAGGACAGTTTCTACGGTCCGATAAAAGGAACAGATAAAGTGTTTACATGGACACCGATCGGGTTACGGATCGGTGTAAACCACCCGTTTCGATCTGATCACAAATTAGGTCGGATCACGCCGAATACACAAAAAATAACCTGAACGGGGCGTTTACATGACGCACTTTTGTTCCGAATGGCCGTTTGATCCGATTACTTGTGTCCATGTAAACATAGAAGCCACGTTTGTCCACCATAGATGGATTGCTAATTAATGGCTCATTCACTATTTACTATACAAATTCCTCAGCAACGGGTGACATCGGCGTACCGCCGTTAGTGTTTGCACAAGTTAATTAACCATTTTAAGTTGGACTCCAAACAATAATCAGCTGTAGATCTTGATCAGGAAATTAATTTTAAACATTTTATTACAATCCGTGCACGGGATATTGAGACAAGATATTTTGCCCCATAACGCCCCCAATGCCAACACACACATGCACAGGCAATTACATGGTTGCCCATCTCTTATGGTGGAAGTGGCAGTACTGAGACATAAAGTGAGGTGTAAAAAGGTCCTTGGTAAACACAGCTGTAATCTTCAAATGTTGTGATTAGGGCTTTAACAGACTACTCGAGTAATCGACACATCAATTCCTAGTACTTCTATCGAGTTTTTTTTAATTTCACGTCGAGTATTCGTAGTGACGTCATCACATCGCAGCTACAGAACAGAAAATGAATCAACTTCCTGTTTGGAGCGCGTTGCGAACCGGTGTTACACCATATTCTGTGACCACCGTATATTGTGACCGTAGGGGGCGGTGTTGCATGCACTGTTGCAGGTCACAGAATGTAACACCGGGTCCAATCGACCAAACCAGAACCAGCTTCCTCTGACCTTGTTTCACAAACAAAAAGCAAAAAATATTCATCTCTAAACCTATAAAAAACCTATAAACATATTAATCTTTAAAACTAAACCTAATGCGTAGCACCGCTGGCGGTGGTGTGGGGTGGTCGACCGCCCCACTGTTTGTAAGTTTTGTTTTTGACGTGCTGCATGTTACTTTCACTTTTACAGCCGAATAATAATAACTAATAGTTTTGGTTTTCCTGTGACTTATCTGCAGTATGATGAATGGTAGGAGCATAACATATACTCCCAATGTTTTTTTTTTCTTTTTTTTTTGTAAAGGACGTTTTTATGCGTTTTTATTTATTTTATTTTGCATCTTGAGATCTATGACATCATCAACTACTCAAGTTCTACTCGAGCTTTATTATGTTAATGTCGAGTTAAAAAATTATGTACTCGTTCAACCCCTAGTTGTAATGACAGATGAAGGTCTGAACTTGTTAGAGTCCTGTGGAGTTTCATGGTAAGATCGTCTTGGAAATGTACGGAAGAGTAGAGCTGCCACAGGAAGTAAAATTATTTTTGAGCTGTATCTCGTTATAACGAGAAACTATCTCATTATAACGAGATAATTTTCTCGTTATAACGAGATAAATTTCTCGTTATAACGAGAAAACTATCCTTGTTGTTGTGTTGCGGCTTCCTGTATGACGTCACTGACGGACATGTGATTTCCTCCGTGGAAGGAAGAGACGGAGAATGGAGACTGTGCCACTTTATGCATTTTTACAAAGAAGAAATCTGCAAGAGGAACAACTTTCTAGACTGAAACATGACAAAGTAAGTCTATGAATTGTGTTTTTAAATTAAAAATGTCAGAATGGAGAGACAACATTCTGCTAGCTGCTAATGCTACATGCTACGATGCTGCCATTTATCAATGAGCTGGACCAGGTCTGAGCACAAACACAGAAACCTGATTTGTTCTTTTTTGTTTTCATAACATCATCTATATATTTTGGCCATACTCAGAAACAAGTGACGTTATAGACAGTCACGTTAGTAACGCTGGCTGCTATGTAAACAATACTTAGCCACCAGTTCTCAGATATCTGTAGGAGTAAGTGAATAAAGACTTTAATGTTAGCTTCACTGTAACATCACAAACCCAGCTAATCACTGGTTTTAATCAATTTCACATAGAAATAAAACATATGCCGTTTTAATTAAACAGAATTAACGTAACACGCTGGATGAGCGACATCTTGTGGTGAACATCATGTCAGAACATCATGTAT
>JBBPBX010010068.1:8958-20856 GCA_038048925.1 Garcialebias charrua | reverse complement strand
TATATACTTAGCATTGAATTGGTTTACAACATTTTTGTTTTGTTTTGACCTTTATTTAACCAGAGTCTCAAAATACACACCTCAGTACAAATACATGCAGATCCAGCTACCTGGCCGTGTCTCCTTTGCAAAAGAGTTTTTTTTTTCTCATATTCTGTACTCAACAAATTTAATAATGCTCATCAAAGTAAGAAAGATAAACCCAATTTAACTTAAATGCAAAGTAATTATAATTTACATTGTTAGATGTGATTTAGAATTTCCTTGTACTCATCCATCCATCCATCTATCATCTTTTACCCGCTTCTTCCATTTTTGGGTCACGGGGGTCACCGTTGCCCATGTCCAGCAATCACTGTGTGAGGGGCAGGGTACATCCTGGACGGGTCTCAAGCCCATCTCAGGGCCTCCTTGTACTCATTGTTCAAGAAAAGTACATTTTTGCCCTCAATTTTTATGACAAAATTTGGAATGAAATTGTATAAACTATATACAATATGAAGTCCAGTGACAAAGTCAAGAACAAAATATTTAAAAAAAAATGCTCAAGGTTCTTAAAAAATTAATGGTAACGTAGTACGTCATTAATCAAGTACTGTACTGCCATTATGAACACAAAGAAGAAGAAACAACACTAAATTGCTTGTTTCTTCTTTTTTTCCCTCAATGTTATGTTACTTCTCGCAAGTCTCTATGAATGGAAGCTCTTAAAAATAGGTACAGTTCAATTTATTCATCTGGTGTGGTTGGCGCGTGAAGGAAATGATTTGGCATTATCAGGCAGGACAGTGAGTAAACAGTCTCATCACATGGATATGGTCCTCTCTGAACACATTCAGCTTTGCAAGCTTCCACAGCTTCCTGGAAACCGGTCTAAGATGATCTTGACCACCAAACAGCTGTGGAAGTGTGTTCATCATGAAGGGCCGGCCCCTTGGAGCCACTGCATTTCTGCTCTCATGAATAATGTGGGTGTTCCACAAGTGGGCCACATCCTGGGAGTTCATCCTGAAAAAACATATCCAGAACCTTCCGTTAAGCCATCTGCTCCAGATTTGAGTGAATTTTCACATCTTACTGGGGACATTTACTCTTTTAGACACACACCTCAATAATCTTCAGGCATGTGCAGAGCACCAACTGCTTATCCAAGAAGTCACCAGTGAAATCATCAGAATCTTTCAGTTTTTGAAGACGATTCATCGAGTACTGTGCATGAATCCAGTCAGTCAGCTGCATCACTTCTGTCCAATCTTCAAACAGCAGTCTTGCAGTCACAGATTGAGATTAGGGGGTGACCAAATTATTCCATGTGTGCAAAGATGTAAATCTGAGAAGAAATACATAATACTGTCATTGTTTTTAATTGACTTTAGATATTCCATTTTGAAAACAAACGCAACAAAAATGATCATACTTCACAAAGGAATTTAAGATTCTGAGTCCAAATCATAAAGAAAAAACGTGTTGACAAGTCTACATGTTCTTCAATGATGTCCACCACAAGATGGCGCTCATCCAGCATGTTACAGGTAGTCCCCGATTTACGAGCGAGATCCGTTACAACGAGGCGCTCGTAAACCGGAAATCTTGTAATTTGGAACGGCCGCCACGCTTCTCGTAAATCCGGAAATTCGCTCGTAAATTGGAACGGTTTTGCTAGCGCGACTACAAACACTCGTTTTTCATCGAAAAACTGCTTAAAACTGCATAAAAATGATCGGAAACATGTGTCCACATGTTTAGCTAACGAACTGTGGTGAAAAAACACAGGAAAACTCAGTATTTTTTGTGTTTTTTCCAATAATTCGCCAGCTCGTAAGTCTGGAACCTCGTAGATCAGAGCGCTCGTAAATCGGGGACTACCTGTACGTTAATTCGGTTTAAAACGGCATACATTTTATTTCTATGTAAAACGGATTAAAACCAGTGATTAGCTGGGTTTGTGATGTTACAGTGAAGCTAACATTAAAGTATTTATCCACTTACTCCTACAGATATCTGAGAACTGGTGGCTATGTATTGTTTACATAGAAGCCAGCGTTACTAACATGACTGTCTATAACGTCACTTATTTCTGAGTATGGCCAAAATATATAGATGTCATGAAAACAAAAAAGAACAAATCAGGTTTCTGTGTTTGTGCTAAGACCTGGTCCAGCTCACTGATAAATGGTAGCATCGTAGCATGTAGCATAAAAACACAATTCATTGTCTAACTTTGTCATGTTTCAGTCTAGAAAGTTGTTCCTCTTGCAGATTTCTTCTTTGTAAAAATGCATAAAGTGGCACAATCTCCATTCTCCGTCTCTTCCTTCCACGGAGGAAATCACATGTCCGTCAGTGACGTCATACAGGAAGCCGCAACACAACAACAAGGATAGTTTTCTCGTTATAACGAGATAATTATCTCGTTATAACGAGAAAACGATCTCGTTATAACGAGATACAGCTCAAAAATAATTTTACTTCCTGTGGCAGCTCTACTCTTCCATAGACATGCTAGTTGTGGGATGAGATCTTCATGGGCTAACTGTTCGGGTGCATCATACCATGAATCATTGAACTGATTTTTGGGTTTGAGGAGTTTGAATCGTGTCACTACCTTTGGTTATGTTTTGTATCTTACCTTTTTTGGTTGCATAGTTTTAAGTATGCTGTTTGTTTTGTTGGAGAACGCTAAATGCCGTTGCCCTTGGAGACAAGTTTAGGCGGTGCAAATCACAATTCTGTACAACTGAGTGTCAGTGCTGAAAGTTTCCCAGAAGAAATATTCTAGAAATTCATCATTGTTCACTTCACTTGTCAATTGTTTGGCCAAGTTAAGATAGATTTCCACATTTAGCTCAATCCGAGACTTTCTTCCAGTGCTGATTGTGCACGAGCTTTTTGTGAGCCCACAGGCAGTGACTTGCCGTATGAGCTCACCAACTCTCATGTTACTTTGAAAAAACAGCAAATAGGATGTAAATGTCTTTTATGAAACGTGCACCAAATCTCTTTGAGGAAGAAACCAAATCCTTTTCAGTCCTAGTGCGCTTCTCTAGAATTGACATCTGACTTTGACAGTCGTAAGGGGGGCAAATGAAAGCGGGGGGTGTAACATCAACATCAACCAGTCTGGGTTACATTTTCTAACAAACACAACCTTCATTTAAAGGAGATTTGCACAAAGAGGTGATATTTAATTGTTGGTTTCTACAGTCAACCAGGAGGGTAAAAGTTAACTTTAATGGTCTGATTACACTGCTGCAGGCTCTCCCAGGTGTGTGTCTGTGTGTGTTTGTGCGTACTTGTGTCTTTAGGTCAGCCTGTGGAATGTTCCCCTCTGTTTGGGATCAGATGTGGAGGGAACAGTGCACTTGACTGAATGTAATTATCTCCTCGCTGCCCCTTGTGGTCTAAATTGGGACTTCCATATTGAACTCAACTGGTAGAAATCCAGTTTTCTCTCAAGATGAACTTTATCAAACAGATCTTATTAAAATGGCACAAAGCTCTGTTGTTGTTAAAGGCCCCAGTATAGCTCTGCGTTTGGTCGAACGCCGCTCTACGCGCGCGTTCTGTGCGCAGCAGTTCACAGTATAGCTCTGCGTTCGTTCTCGCGTTAGTTCTCGCGTTTTCGCTCCAAATTCTTGACATCATTTGAGCAGCAGCAGGGCGGAGCGTTTATCTACGGGACAAATTGAGGTCGCTGAGTGGTCATTTGCTGACACGCCTACTGAATTGATTGACAGGTCGGGTGGGGAAAAAAAAGGCACGAGCCTGGCCAGCCGCAGCGGTGTTCTGTGTTTATATGTTAATAAAAAAGTTCTAAAAAATAAAATAAAAACAGGGAGCGCTGGTCCAGCACACCAGGAAATCTGCAGAACCTCGCGCAGCCACGTTGGACATGAGTTAATTCGCTTGTGACAAATTCATTCATTTCCTCTTCATTTCAGTCATGGAGTCAGCGGAGGAGGAAGCGATCACTCGACTTTTGGCAAAAAACAACAAAAGAAAAGGCCAGATCAGGGATGAAAAGGGGGAATTTAATACATTTGTGTCACATACAAAACAGTCCGGCGCCGGGCAATTTATTGTGCGACAACGCGTTTGCGTTCGTAAAATTTTAGCTTGGTGCGTTCGTGCCCGCGTTCGAACGCTTGGGCCTCTGCGTTCGAACGGCGTCAAGCGGCGTTCGGCCGAACGCAGAGCTGTACTGGGGCCTTTAGACTTACACAGTAGCCACGTGGGCCGAATGTTTTTTAGAGTGAAATTAATGTCTCCTATCTAGGTGGGGTGGGCATAGGCATCGCAACAACTATATGTGAAAGGGACGTGTCCCCCTCACATTAAAAAAAATATTTGTTTCCTCTCACCCCCACCCCCACACATACACATTTACCATGAAATATTAGTTATAGCATTTTGTATTTCTTCGTAAACAAATCCTTTCCACTTGACTAATGCAGTGCAGTGTTCCCCCTAGATCACTTTATGGGTGTGTGTATGTGGGGGCGGGGGGTATTGGAGACAGCACCATGTTAGTGCAGGCAGTTGTTGAGATGCTACATCTGTATCATCTTAGGTAGCTCGTCTGTATTGCGCGCCGCTAGCTTAGCGTTATGTTCGTGCCGGCAGAGCATTGGGCCGTGATCTCTAAAATAGTTATTGAATTGAGTGTTTAGTTATGTAGACAAACGTAGATGTTTAACAACCCGTTAAAATACACCAGAATGCAGGAAATGGCATCTACTTTATTCAAAAATGTATGGGGGAGGACCCCCAGACCACCCCACCAGTGTGTCCCCCCACATTACAAAAGCTTCTGACGCCAATGGGGGTGTTGGTGTTTCTGGACAAACAGTTCAATCTGTGAGAACACAGACGGAGATGATGAAAGAGATACATAATGAGTCAGCTGGAAGGAAATTAGGTCTGTCATCCTTTTTTTGGTTTATAAGACCCGAAATGTACAGACCGAGCAGAGCTTTTAATGATAGATGGTGAGGTGTCTGCCGGGGTGGGACAACTTTAGCCACATCTAAAGGTTAATCTGGCTTGTTTGGGGTTCAGAACTTGACTCACTGAAGTATTAGAGAAGGTGAACTTGGGGCAAACTGAGGTATGACAGGGATGGAGAGGTGGGGCAGGCCTCGGGCAACTCTTTTATTAAAGCACTAACATGTCAAGTTGATGCTTCATTTTGCTTTGAGCTCTGTTCGTCACCACGTTGTGTGTTTTCTTCACAGGTTTACTTTAGGGCAAAACCAAATCGTTTCTTCAGAAAATTATAATCACTTGTGCAAACTTCATCTTCCATGTTTTTATGCAAAGAATCTTACAGTTAGATAGTTGTAATCTCATTTAACATTTTGATTTGTAATAACGGGTTTCGGCATATTGCACTGAATATTCCTTTTATAGAGCTTTCATTCCAAATAATACATGGTGAGAAAATAATACTATAATAATAAATTCCATCCATCCATCCATTATCTTTACCCACTTTTTGGGTTACTGCTGCCCATGTCCAACAGTCACAGTGCAAGAAGCAGGGGACACCCTGGACAGGTCTCCAGTCCATCACAGGGACACATAGAGACAAACGAGACAAACAACCGTTCAGTCTCTCATTCACACCTAGAGACAATTTAGAGTTACCAATCAATCTAACACGCATGTTGTTGGTCTGTGGGAGGAAACCGGAGTACCTGGAGAAAACCCATGCATGCACATCCACACATGCAAACTCCACACGATTTGAATCGTCGACCTTCTCGCTGAGAAGCAGCAGCTCTACCAACAGCGCCACTGTGCCACCTCAAAACATCTGCATTTTATTATTATATATTTTTGATTATTACAAAATTATATCCCAAAATATTGACAGGCTTTAGAGAAGAAAAAGGATGTATCTGGGAAAATTAGGATGGTAGCTGTATTAGCACCTGTTAAAAATGTTGTCATATATTCTTAATTGTAGCATTAATATTGTTCATAAGCTCATCAAATGTTCCCTGCCAGTTTATCACAGTGTAAACTAGGTGTGCAGATTAAACTAGCCCATTTTTTTTTAACAATACCTAGTTTGTCTAACTGGAATATTTTAGTAATTTTAGCACGTTATACTGGGAATTCTCTTCCCACTGAATATCTTTAGGGATTTTTTTTATTATGCTTTTTTTTAGTGTTTTCACATATTTTTTAAATTAAATACCCAAACATGACACAAAACTTCGAATAGGGTCTTTGAAAAAAAAAAAAAAAACACACATGGAGGAGTGATCGATGCTTGTCTTCAGCTAATAACAGAAACAGAATATGTTTCTGTGGCGTCGGTGCCAAAGCTGTGTTTACTTTGAGGCTGCACGTGTGAAATCCAGTGGTATGCACAAACGGGACGTGTCCCTCGCATGCTCCAACACATTCACAGAATTGTATCAGGCGGAGCTGAGGCATACAGTACAACCTGAAGTACATCAGTCTACTCATGAGCACACGCCTGTTAGCTGCCACGAGCTTAGATTACATACACAAGATACGTATGCACAAGAAACATCTGTGCCCAGATTATCACCGACTCTCTAGTCACACTATCTCAACAAAAAAAGGGGGAGAGCAGAGGAATGTCTGTTAGTGAAGCGGGAAACTTCCGTTGCTAAAAAAAAAAAGATTGGCAGCAGTGGAAGACGGTGAATCATGCAGCACTGAGTGTCGTTTAGCAAGAGGGTGGAATACGATGAGGTGATTTGGGGTGAAGTGGTGCAAAGTTTGCCTCCCCTGAATTCTGAGGCGCAGTAGGTCCTTTATAGCTGGGATACCATGAGTACTGAAATTAAAACAGCAATTAGCAACTAAAGTAATCTTAGAACATCATATAGACAAGCAAACTGGTTCAGTTCAAACCCAAATGTATTTCCAAAGAACACCATGCCCTGTTTCTGTTAGTCTTTGCTTTTATAACTTATACAGGTAGTCCCCGACTTACGAGCGAGTTCCGTTACTACGACTATCCCGTAAGACGAAAATCCGTATGTCGGAACACGAAACACGTGTCGCTCGTAAGTCCGGATTTTCGGTCGTAAGTCGAAAAATTTATGCTAGCGTTACTACGAACACTCGTTTTTCAACACAAACGTACATACTGGTTCATAAACATGCTCAGAAACTTGTTTACAAACGGTTAGCTAAAACACTTTCATCTAAAAACACATACCAGTGCTGTATTTTCTGTATGTTCTGTACAACTTTACTGTTCGTTAGTCAGCTCGTAAGTCCGGAACCTCGTATGTCGATGTGCTCGTAAGTCGGGGACCACCTGTATCCTGATTTTCTTTTGATTTTTGTCAAAGTAGAGCTTAGGTTTTAGTTTATTCCTGTTTTTGGTCACAAGGTTTTTGTATTCCTGAATTTTGGTCATAACATTTTGTTCTGAGCCCAGCTTCCTGTTTTATTTTGTTAAGTTTTTCTTCTGTGTATTGTTGGTGAAAGTGACTTCCTGTTTTTGACACACCTGGATTCAGTTTGTGATCACCACACCCTTCCCTCTGTAAATATACAATTCCTGCAGCTTCCTTTTTGCTGTTTGTTAGATCTTTATTGTTCCTGGGTAAATTTTTGCTGGTGTTGGGCTTGTTTGGGCTTTTTTTCTTTGCCTTGGATTTCATGACTTGCCTGCCACAATGTTGTGCCTGCATTTGGGTCCTACTTCAACACTGTCTAACTGATCTATTGCCATCCATATATAAACATCCATATATTCAAAACAGTGCAGCAAGGATTTTACTGAGAGCTCGTAAATTTGAACATATTACACCCATTCTCCATAACCTTCATTGGCTTCCTGTCACCTACAGAATTCAGTACAAAACTGCTCTCATTACACATCAATGCTTACACGGAACTTCACCTGACTATCTAAAGGACATTCTTGTTCCATATTCATCCACCCGGTCTCTACGATCACAGAACAGTAATCTCCTTCACATTCCACGAACCAAATTAAGGACCATGGGAGACCGGGCATTCTGTGTGGCTGCCCCCCGCCTATGGAACTCCCTCCCTGACTACCTGAGAGCTCCACAGTCACTGGTTGACTTTAAACAAGGCTTAAAGACCTTTCTTTTTAAGCGAGCCTACTCTGCCTCCACATGATTTTATCTTTGATCTTAGTTGATATTATCATTGTTTTTAATTGATTTTATTATTGATTTTTGTTGTTTTATCATTGATTTTACTTGATTTTATCACTTGTTTTTATTTTGATCATTGATTTTAGTTGCACTTTGTAGCACTTTGAGATTTTTGTTAATGAAAAGTGCGTTGCAAATTAAATTCATTATTATTATTATTATTATTATTATTATCCAAATGTAGTAATGCATGTGATGACTTTAATATGTGTTACCAAAGTTTCTTTTAGATGCATTACCACTAAAGGTTAAGCAGTTAAGCTGTCCTGTGGGCCCAAACTGACACCATTAGTTATGGACATGAGGATCATCCTTTTTTGTTTTTGACTTATCTTTATCTTTCGGATTTTTTCTCCTTTCAGCCAGTAATGTTGAGGTGACAAGGATGGATACGAATGAGATCATCAGATGTACAGCACATGTTGAAGAACTGGGAGATAAAGTTAGGGAGGCCAGACTGAGATGGTTTGATCATGTCCAGAGGAGGGACAGTGGGTATATTGATAGAAGGATGTTAGAAATGCAGCTGCCAGGAAAAAGACAACAAAGGAGATATATGGATGCAGTTAGAGAGGACATGGAGGTAGTTGGAGTGAGGACAGAGAGAGATGGAGTAGGACTCACTGTGGTGACCCCTGAAGAGGGAATGGCTGCAAAAAAGTAGAAGAGGTAGAAGAAGAAACCAGCAACACAGGCTCAAATTAAACAGAAAAGTGGAAGCAAGTTTTGTGTTGTATGGTAATGGGTGTCTCTGGTTGAAGGCAGTGCTGGGGGTCAGTGTCTTGCTCCTTTCTTGAGGTGTGTATCTCAGATTTCAAGTCTGCTGTAACTGAAAGGCATAGCCCTCTCAACCTTCACTCAGCTGTTCACTTGTCCTCATTCTTCTGGCAGATTCTGCTCAAGATTCCAAATCTAAAGTTGCACAGGTGAGGGTGGATCTTGTTTCAAGGTATTCCTTACCTTTCAGGGCTTCCCTTTTCTTCATGCTCTTCTCATACATTCGTCTAACTTTTACTCAAATATTTTTGCCACACCATTAGTCTCACCTGTCCAATTTTAGATCCATGTTTTCATCTCAGATGTCTCATCCGAGCCTTTTGGGAACCATTACAACTTTAACAACTCGGGCTCTCTTTCCCTCCATTGTTCCAACCCATTATCTATACCGCCATCCCATCTTCCCCACATTTACCTCCTCCAGGCGAAGGCTGTTTTGTCTGCTTCAAAGAGGTGATTATCCAGAGAGTTGGCAGTGTCACTTTGTGTAGTAGCCTCCTTCATGCCAATTTTTTTTCATTCAACCTTTATTTAGGCAGGTTAATCTCAATGAGCCTCGAGGACTCATTTACAAGAGAGACTTACATGGAGGCACGTTTGGCAAGGATATTTGAAAAGGGCTCATTCAAAATATGCATGCGGTATTTCATTTGAAATACACAGTTTTATTTACAGAAGACGTGCCAGGCATGGTTAAGTTGATTATAAATTTCTTAGAAATGTGTGTAAGCAACTCTTATTTTCACATTTGTTCCACATTTACAACTCTTGTGGTTTTTATCCAGACTCAACAGCTGGTGTAACCGTTATATTATCCTATTGTATTGCAGTCTGATTGTGTACTGTACATATTATACCCATATGTCTTGTAGGCTCCTTGTTTGGAATAATGTAGTAAAGTCATAAACACTTCTTTGTGGTTGGATGTATGTTACCACATGCTGTCTAAACATGATTTCTTAGTAAAGAAACGTATCTTCTCAATGTGATAACTACTATGTCAAAAAGCCCAAATACAGTATATATATTTTTGATTAGCTTAAAGTATTTGGGTTTAAGGACTTGAAAGGGGTGGTGATTTATAAAATTAGATTCTTTCATGTTATGTAATCTTTTAGTCAGACCGTTTTATTAAATGTTGGCAGTGTGTAAATTTATGACTTAACACCCAAATACAGGTCTAACTGTGCCATAGATCCCACAGTTATTCCTTTTCTTTAGTCAAGTCTGGACAGAGGCTCACAGTTTATTATGCTGGCTTCAGATTCTGTCTGTTATCATGTCTCTGTTCAAGATGCCTACAAACGTTTCATTTTTGTCTTCAAGATACTGTCTAAATAGAGGTTGAATGAATACTAAAGGTGGAGAGAAGCAGATTATGTTTGCAGTGTAAGGAAGAAGGAGGTAAAAATAATAGATGGATAGAACAACATACAGTGTGTTTCTTAGAAAATGTTGAAGGAAGCTATAAAAATATTGGTGGGTGAGAACATTGACCTTTTATATGGTTTTAAGAAAGTAAAAATCAACTTTTGATTTGATTTGGCATGTTTGCTTGTGAGCAAATGTAAAAACCATGGGGGGGTTTCAACAATGTTTTTGTTCTATTTTACTAAACTAAATATTTTAGATGTAGCTAAAGCCCATTTATGAATAGCTTTTGGTCATTTTAGTTACTACTGCAAGTTAGTTACTACTTTTGACTTAACCGGCCCATGCAGTGTTGCAATACCAGATAAAAGACTCAAGGATTTGCACCATGAATCATGCACGTTGTATTAGCAAGAACATGCTAGTTAGCGCCTGTGCTACATTTGTCTGAGTTAGCCCGTGTAGGCCTACAGGGCTTAATTTGAGCCGGAGCTTGCCGGAACTGGATCTGGGAACTCTCCTATTTTGATAGAGTGCATTCCAGCAACTGTTTACTTGGATCTGGTAACTCTCAGGCTTACTAATAATAAGGTTGGTAGTGGGCACCGCTAATCAAAAAATTAGTTCTGCTATATTCTAAAGCGCTTATTAATTTATTTAGGTCCGCAATTTCAAAAGCGCTCACCCGGTATATCTTAGAAAAGCTAGCGGAAGCTAATTCTAACCGCTAGTTCAATTCAACACTTGGTAGCCAGCAGATTTGATGGCAAACTCCTTTTTTTTAATCCAGCAGATTTGACCATTTTGTGAAACGGTTCCTTGTGCTATAAAGTCAGTTAAGAAATATATTTTTTCTCAGCAAAGAAATGTTTTTACCGTGTTTTCTTGTAAAGTCCTTCGTGTGGGCTCGCTTCTGTGGTCGCCATTTTGAGCAGGGCAAATGAGGCGCTGACGCGTCGCGTAGGCCGCTGAGAAACATCTATAAGTTCACCCTCCATGTTAAAAACTCTTTGTCTGACTCTTCGAAAACAAGCAATGAGGCTGCAGAGTAACACACTGGCTGCTAACTGCTATATAGAGAAAGCGCTCTCACTAGCAATAGGCCCCTTAGGGGGACGCTTTTTTTTCACAGACCACATCCGGCGCTGACCGGATGTGGTCCATGAGCAATCGTCCGGTTGATTTAAGAGCCCGTAAATACGTTTTTTCGTTTTTACTGATAGATAATTAGTTATTAGCGGTACTGCATTTTAAATAAAAATACCGGTAGCGCAAATCTGCTTATGAATTATAAAAGTTAGTCAATCCGCTATAGCGCTAACAAATTGTTTAGGTCTGCTATCAGCGGATTAGCGCTTTAGCGCTCCCAAGCGGTCTGATGCCCACCACTTGACATATGACTGCCTTGAACGAATACAACTTATTGGATATGTAAACTGAAAATAATTATACCGTATAAACACTAATTTTAAACATAACAAGCTTCCTAATATCACATCAGAGCAGTCATTCCACATTTCTGCTTCTACCCTTAAAAAAATCACTACTCCTAAAAATCATGGGCAATTTTATT
>JBBPBX010010067.1:36628-52415 GCA_038048925.1 Garcialebias charrua | reverse complement strand
TAAAGGTGTTTTAAACCCTTCTCACACTCTTGCAATATTTTAAACAATGTTTCTAAACTCTAAATGCTGTAAAAGAGCACAGAATGTTATGATTTCAGCCTCCGCTGCTCTCAGCCACCCGCATGCATTCTTGGTCACGCCCACTTCAACGCTCTGCACGGAGAACAGCTGATCAGCTGCAGCAGGAAATTTAACCTGCAGTGTGGGCTGCACAAAGCTGCAACTGGTGCTAAATAATTTAAAAGAATTTGTTTAAAATAAAAAGTCCATGCTGATCGTTCAGTTCATCCATCAATCCGCCAGTTGTGTGTCATGTCCCATCTTATTTTGAAAAACCGTGATAGAGTGAGTCCGCGATAAACGACTCTCACTTTGTCCTTATAACTAGCTATCGCTGCATTCATCACTCTGATCATGCATGGCCACACAAAGTAGGTTTAAAAAAACAAACAGAAGAAAATGTATGTTCTTTGTTATTTGGCATAAATTAAGCACATATTATTATTGATGTTTTTGATTATTGATGATCATTGATGTATTATTGCTTTTACATGGTCTCTCTTGTAAATGAGTCCTCGTGACTCAATGAGACTAACTTGTATAAATAAAGGTTGAATGAATGACGCATATTCAAAATAAAGAACACCAACCCAAATTGCTCCACCACGCTGGGCAGCATCCCAGCCAGCTGGTCCATGGTGGGATACTGGAACCTGTGAAAAGAAAAGCACGATTCTTAATCCAAAGAATCCACAAACACTTCAAATAGAAGGTAAACAAAAAGAAAAAAAAGTGTTTCATACCCCTGTGGGAACTGTGCAGCTCCAACTTGCTGTCCCGGGGCGTCGACATGACAAATCACAAAGTGCTTGGTGATCTCCTGCATGTCCTCGTTGTTGAAGAAAGTGTTGAAGCACAGTTTGTCTGGAAGAGAGCGGAGAGGAAGTGAGTCCAGGGAGGGGAGAAAGAAATGTGATTACATTAAATGAGCATTACACCCCTGGAGGTGCGAAGGTGACCATCTGCACCGCTGGTTCTGAGCCAATAACGAGGAAAAGACGCCTCCTGACGAATCTGATGTGCAGCCTTAAATTTTAAACCCAGATACATGAATACATTTTCATGAATGAATAATATTTAAATAACAAATTCAACAAACATTATTCAATTTGCCCCATGATTTTCCATATTTTAACTGCAATTAACATTGCTTTCTTATCCCCCTGATAGCACAGTTCAGCTGCTGTCGTCAGCTTCCTTTTGGATCTTGTAGATTAATTTTGGTCCGATTGCCTTTGAGGTGGAATCTCTCTGGGCAGTTATTAAACTGAATTTATAAGAAATATTGGAATGGATGACATCAGTGTTAAAAGGTAAAGTGGATTTTATGTTGTGCTGGCGAGGTGAACCCATTTGTTTGGAGGGTGACTCACTGAGGATCACGTTCAAATGCAGAGCCGTGTTTCCAAAAGCGCTGTGTTCAGAAAGTCAGAACGTTAAATTCTGAAATAGCTCCGTCTATACCAGGGGTCTGCAACCTTTACAATCAAAAGAGCCATTTTACGCCTTCGCTCACTAAATTTAAAGTGTTCAGAGCCGCAACAACATGCTACAACTGTGGTTATCAACTGGTGGCCCATGGGCCACTTTGTTGGAAGGGGCTTTTGTGGCCACTAGGGGGTGACATAAAGATAAAATAACAAATAATTTTTCTGTTTACAATTTAAGACAAATGAAAAGACCAGATTCTTTTAAAGAGAGCTTTTTTTTATTAATAAAAACTATGAACTATGCAGACCTAGGTAAAAAAAAAAACATTTTGGAAAAAACAATTAAGTATAGAAATAAAGCATAAAGTTAAAGGAGCTGTATGTAACTTTTCTAACAATATATTTTTAACATATTTCTTCACTCTGTCACTACCTCCTGACATACTGATTTTAGACAAGTAATCTCTGAAAAAAACTATTGTCCCCTTGCTTCTCTAAAAGCATTTCTAAAAAGCCACAGTGACCCGCCGTTAACCAGCCAATAAAAACAGAGCTTGAATTTGAATCAGCCAATAAAAACAGAGCTTGAATTTGAATTTCAGCAGAGCAAGGGGGAGCAAGGCAAGGGTTTCTGGTCCCTCCCCCTCAGAGCCATATATGGCTCTGAGGGGGAGGGACCAGAAACGTGTCTCTGTTCAAAATTTTCCTAAGTTCCAGCGTGTTCCAGAAATTACATACTGAACCTTTAAAGTAGGTATGTTTTATTCCTTGTACGTGTTCCAGTATTCACAAGTTTGCAAAAGAAATTACAGTAAAACTGGTAAAACTACCAGTAGTCCTTTGTGGTTGTTTGTATAACAACAAATAAAATTCAGTTTTATACTAGTTTTGGTCAAAGCTTGAAAGAGTGGCTCCAGAGCCGCAGGTTGCAGACCCCTGGTCTATACGGTCAGCTCTTCCTCCTCCCACCGGCGTTGCAGTCGGCCTACTTTCAGCCCATGTGTGTCTGAATTTGTGAAACCACGCAGCAACTCAGTTGCTTCCTCAGGCCGTTGCAGAGCGGCGTTAATTAAACAGCCCAATTAATGTCAGAGATGAAAAGTAGGAGAGGCCGGGAGAGGTGAACGTTGCTTCACTGAAACACCGCTGCTATGAGCATGGGTGAGGTGAGAAGTTTCTCATCAGGAGCATGCTGACTCATCGGCCCGTGCTCAAAATCCTGCACTCCCACTCATGACCTACTTTCTTCCTCTTTGCTTTCTTCTCTGGACCGCTCTCTCCATCACTCATCCTCCTCCTCTGTGTCAGATTGAATACTTTGTTTTCATTATCTGTAACAATCCCTGCCACGTGACCTTGTTTCTGCTTCTTAAATCGACCCTCTGCTTTCTCACTGTCTAATCTCCTTTTCTTTATTTCAGTTTATATTTTTTTCCTCCTCTTGTTCTCTCCAGAGCCTGGCAGACGGCCATATGCCATCTGCTTATTAGGAGTCATTTCAATGGAAGAATGAACTTCCACTAATTTTCTGCCACGTTTGTTGCTCTTGTTTTCAGAGCCATTCATTTCCTTCTTTACGCTCTTTCCTCCGCTGTGCTCTGCAGACAAGAAATGTATTGATTCTTTATGAAAACTAAAAGAGGCAGCAGCGCCGAAACACAAAATCCATTCTAGTTATGTGCTGGTGAAAATTCTCAGTCATCCAGGACATGATCAAATCAAAAAAAGGCGTTCAATACAGAAACAACTGGACTTTATTTGTAACAGAAGACGTTTCGCTTCTCATCCGAGGAGCTTTCTCAGTTGTTTCTCAATTGTTTTTCTCAAAAGAATTGAGAAAGCTTCTCGGATGAGAAGCGAAACGTCTTCTGTTACAAATACAGTCCAGTTGTTTCTGTATTGAACGCCTTTTCGTTCTAGTTATGGGTTCTTTTGGTTTAGTGTTCTGCATTGTTTCTGTTTTTCCCCCACAGGTGGAGATAGTGAGCAGAACAGTGGTGCAGGAAACATGCAGTGCTTGCTATAAACACACATGCACGCACACACACACACATGCACAGAGTCATGTTTCTCCCACCTCCGCCCACCAAGGCAGCGCCGCATTGCTGCTGGCTGGCCCCGCCTCTCTCTCTGCAGGACAGGGATGTTTTTCTGACCTACATTTCAACGATGGCCTTCACACTCCCCTTTTCTATTTTTGCTGTCGTATTAAAAAAGACAATGTCCCCCTGAGCGGTTGTGTCTCTTTTTGTTTTGTAGTCATCTACTTGTGTGTTTAATTTAATCAGAGGCTCGGTGCGTATTAAATGCTGGCATGCACATGCGACTGTGCACAGTGACAGCAGTCAAACCCCTGCACACACCTCCAGGTAGTCTGTGGGTTGCAAAAAAGCTCATTTATTCTCTCATTAAAGACACACAAACTTCTACTGTGCCAGATTAAGTAAATACCCAGGTTGGTACGTCACTCAATGAACTTCACTGTTTTTCAGCTCAAACTGACGTGTGTGTAATCCTGTTTTTCTGCCGCCTCATTTGTTGCTAAACTAAACTACACAAGATTAATTCTGACCCTCTTTACTGGGTTTAAAGTGACTACTGTATTTTTGTCCCACATGTTGGATTGTAATACATTTTAGTGCCTTTATTCCACTGGCCTGAAATCAACAACTTGAGCTAATTAACAGCTTAGGCTCTTTAATCAACAGAAGGCAGGCTTTTCTGCTCTTTTCACTAAAATGAACTTATAACTTCCTTCATGTTAAGTCACATAACACTCCAGGTTTTTACACATAAAGGGAATTTAGTAAGGTCAATTAAAGAAAGCGTTTCTGCTGCCTTTCATGCTAAGTTATAGCCCTCTTTGTGTAAGCTAAGCAAAAGTGTTGTGCAGTTAAAGTATCTGTTGTGAATAATTCTCAGCTAGAGTTGTCATTTACAACCCAGGCCCCAAGCCCGGCTTGGCCCGACACGAATTTGGACCGGTCCATAATAATGGGCTGGATGGGCAGGCCGGGTCGGTGTCGGGCTTTTGATTGCGTCAGCGGACGCACGCTGCTGGCAATCCAATTATATGGCAACATGGTTTGCCATATCCTGATACATCTCAATAATCCAGGAAGAAAAATCTAAAAAAAGTTAAGTCTGGTCCGCTGGACGTTCAAAAAACAAAACAAAACAAAAAATTGTAGAAACGTTTCATCTTTTGTCCGAAAGACTTCCTCAGTCGGTATTATGTTAGTATGGTTTGCCATACTATCACCAGCCGAGCTGACCGGCCTTGAAAGAGATAAAATAAGGTTCAGTTGAGCTTCAGGTGGGAATATACAGACAGGAAGCGATCCATCGCCCAAATGGACGTTCATTCAGCTGTTGCGCAGCGGACACGCACGGCCGACGACCCAAACAGGTGAGATCCCAAAGCAAACATGTCAGAGCAGGGTCCATGTCTGAATAATGCAGAATGCAAGCAGAAACATGGTTTTAATGCGCTTTGACTGCCATGAAAGGACAAACACCCCCTCAGCTTCGATCTTCTGCTCTTTTATTCAGCCACACGCTTCTGCCAACCGTCAATAATCATAAGCAGTCAAAACTTGTTGAGGTTGGAACTCTGATTATGGTTAATTCCTCGGGTTGGGTGGGTTCGGAAATGATGGCTATGGTCTGAGGCCAGGTTGGGTATGCTTTTCTTGAGCCTGAATGCAACTCTACTGTCAGCTATCACCACTCCAAATTTTACCTCCAGTGACATGTGATAATCAAATAAAAAAGCAAAGCTTCATCTCCTATGATGGGTTCAAATTTAAAGATCATGTAACATATTTGACTGAAAACACAATTCAATTTGCATGCATTTAAAATAAAATGTTCCAATAAAACTTCTCTTTTGATTTGTTTATTTCTGTTTAAGACTTCCTTAAATCTTCTTTGTACTGTATTTGTTAAGAGAGAAAAACAGACTACCGGTACTAGTGTGACAAAGAAGTCAGTTATCGCCTTAGAAAGGTGCAGAAACCGAAACATCTGTCAACATCTCTTTTTGTTTTGTTTTGGGGGGATTATTTTTTTTGCAATGGATACTCACGGTTCAGCCCCACATCGTGGTAGGTGATGATGGCAGGTTTGTTTCCTTTGGGCGCCCCTCGGACCACCACATGCAGCATACCGTAAGGGGTCTCGACATCATGTTCCTGTGAAACAGATAAAAACACAAGCTCACCTGCTGGTTCGCACAACAGACACATGACTCCTCGGAACAGCCAGCCTCTCTGATCTATCTCAAATGTTTGGATTGAGAATATGACACCTCATCATTTCAGTGTTTCTCATTAATGTTGGATGGAGTTCCAGGGTCTCAGTTGGAGATAGAAACAATAAAGAGGCATAGATTGCTTTAGAAAATGTCACACTTTGAAGTTAATTCTTAACAAATGGTTTCAAAGGTGCAACCAAATAGTCTCAGAGGATGCTGATGCATATTTTATCCACATAATAAATCTGTTAGTACACTTTCAGAATAATAATTAAAAAAAAACACACACAAATGATGAAAGTGGAGTTGTAAAGGTAAGAATAAACATAGCCACAACTTTATTTTCTAAAGTCTGTGTTCCTCCTGGTTTACCCTGAAGTCCCACTTTATAGAAACATTTTCATTTTACTAAATAAAAAAAAGCTAAATTGGGATAACAAATTAATATACCCAAACTAAAATACATTGTTTCAGTTTCTGAGGAGGATAATAAATAATATAACATGATGTTTCAAGTGAGCTGTAGAAAAACTTTAATCTCAAAAACAAAATTATAGTTGTAGACGAGATGTTCGGGCCGTTTAACGTGGGTTAAGAAAGATTTTATGAACAAACAGCTAAAGGTTTAATCACAGAAACAAAATCAGATATGGCATGTGTTAGAAAATAAATGTATGCATCCCTTTTTGTTGGATGAAAACAAGCTTTTTTTTTTCATTACACATTAATGCATCCATCCATCTTCTTTATCTGTTTCTCCTGTTCCTGTCCTTATAGCTTCTACTTCCTGCATATATTCAAAGTAATTTAAAAAAAAGTTAAATGCTGATCTTATTGGCATGCTTTTGTTGTGTTTGTTACAAATAAAAAGCTAGAGATGTGTAAACTAACTCCATCTGCAGAAAAAGGTGCATTCAAACGCCTCATGTGTTGACCCACATTTTGTCAACACGTGCTGGTCACAGCAAGCCAAACTCAAAATGGAGGTAAGAGACAAGTGCTGTGGTGGAAATGCGCAACATACAAATACACACACAGCAGAGATGATAACAACTGATTCACTTCTGATGCTGCCAACTCCCCGGTTTATATCCTCCTAAAGTGAACACAAACACATTGTCAAGTTTTAACACCCCGTTCAAAACAGCTGACTGAAAAACCCTGCTGTCAATCTGCTGCATCGTTCAACAGCTGCCCAGAACACAACAAGCATGCGGCTATTTAAATCTCCCACAGCCCAGAAACACACAGCAGTTATGGATCCTGCAACCCACCAGAATTTTCTATAATCCCCTCCAGGAACAGACAGTCATGCAGCCAACAGTTACCAGTTAATCCACACAGATTATCTTGTTATTATTTCAGCTTTAGCATCATCGTTATCCTCCATCAACAGTCTAACTGGAGGCGGTGACTCCCATCAGGGATTCAGTGACATTTTTATAGCTCTTTGTGAGCTCTGGATGAAAATACAACAGTACATAAACAAATAAAAAAAATTAAAAATACTTGCAATAGCATCTTTATGAAGGTGAACTCCAAGCATTATTTATGGTTTCTGCAGAAGCATGTTTGGAGTGATTTCTCTTCACTTTAGTGTTCAACAATACATCATAACCGAACCAGGAAAGACAAACATCCTTTACATGTTTGGATTTAAGTTTAAAAATAAAAAACGTCAGCGGACAAAGTTACTCTGCACCATCGTCTTCAGAGCACCATCTGTGTTTGTGTTTATGTGTGTCAGTGGAGCAAATTAAAAAAACCCGGATCATCAGCTGGCACAATTACTACACACTGATGCAGCGGTGGAAAATGACCTTATGTTATCACAAAAATTCATTTATATTTAATCAGCAAGGTGTAAACAAAAACAAACCCATAAAGCATCATGGTGATGTAGATGACAACATGCTGCACTCACCCCATCCCAGCACTCAGGCATGGCTGCGGTGCGTTCACTATCAGCCGAAGAGGAAGAGGAGGGAGATGCCAGACCTCTCCTGTTTTCAAGGACTAGGTCCTGGTGAGAACTCTCTGAGGGATGGAGGTCTGCACAGAGATGCTGCGGTCTTTGTCTTTACCGCACTGCTGCCAACAGCACTCTTATTCTGAGCTATGTCGCCCCTCCTCCTCCTCACCCATCCCTCACCCTGGCTCACGTTTTACAAGCGCTGGATGCATGAGAGTGGGCGGCGCTGCAGACGATTGGCTCGGAGGGGTGCCTCCCCTCACCGCCATTGGTAAACGCTCGTGTCACTCCCTCAGCGGCTCTCATCAGCACCACTGCTCTAGTTCTGATGGAAGGTTGTTTACATCTTTTCTTCGTCGACCTTGTTGTGTTCATCTCTTTGGACAGACGCAGCTGTTTTTTTTTTTTTTGCTTAGAGCAAATATTTTCATAGAGAATGGAAGGGCACATAATTGTACAGCTCATTATCAAGCTTTAGTATAAAAACAAATCACAAGTAAATGCCAAGCATTCCTTGAAGAAATGCACGTCGGCCTCAGCCTTTCAGAGTTAAAGTGAATTGATTTATGCTGAACACCATTTTGGTTAAACCTTGTAAATGATGTTGTGCATGACTTCATGTAATGTTGTGAAATCTTGCAGGGCTCATAGTATGCTTTACTAATGACTTTCAACTATTACCACTTTAGCTCAATATCTGTAAATGTACGCACATTTTTATGCTGATTCGTTGTGGTGCAGAGGGAGCTGAGCTGCAGCGCGAAGCTCTCTGGTTGGGCTAAGCTTACCTATAGTCACAAACTCTGGGTGGTGATCGAAACAACAAGATCATAGTTGCAGGCTAGCAATACAAGTTTTGTCAGCCGGGTGACTGGACACTCCCTTAGACATAGGGTGAGAAGTTCAGTTATGCGTAAGAAAATCAGAGTAGAGCCACTGATCCTCTACATTGTTCAAGGTTCAAGGTTCTTTATTGTCGTTCCACAAGTCATGCCAATGCCACATCACGTACCACATGTGTGGCGGAGCGAAATTGTGTACTCAAGGTCCTATTACATCCAAAAATATCAAAAATATAAAGTGAGGAACAAGTTGAGGTCGTTCAGGCATCTGGTAAGGATGCTTCTTTAGAGATGTATTTAATGTCCAACATGGAAGAGCTTTGGAATCATCCAAGGATGGATGGATGGATGGATGGATGGATGGATGGATGGATAATGTGTATGTATGTATGTATGTATGCATTCCAGGATTCAAGTTTCTTTATTTGTCATTTGCACCCCATGTGGTACATGTGGTGGAATGAAATTGTGTACCCTATCTCAAATGTAAACAGATCTATGGTCACGAGTGTACGACGCATTACTAAAGCAGCTCTGAACTGATGCCGTTTTGAAAACAGATTGAGTTTTGTGAACATTCATCATGTTCAGGAGCAAACTGGATTGTGTTGAATCCATTTTGATCCATGTGCGTTTAGTGTTTGGGATTATCTGCAGTATGAGAAGATACAGACGGTGGTAGCTACAGATGACCAAACAACACTTCAGGTGAGTGATGCTTATAGCAAAATGAGCATCCAGTTAACCATATAGGTGGAGAAAAATAAAGCCTGCATGCACATCTACATCTGCAATGGTTTGCTGACTGCAGCCGCTCCCTGTTTCTGTGGTGACATTCATCAACAAGCTCTTTGTCCTACTGCTACACCTCCATCGCTCCTTCTTTCTCTTTCTGTATTTTCACCCCAGCTATCCCCTTTTCCTGCTGACAGCTCGCTCAGCTCCTTCCCTTCTCTTTGGCTCTTTGATTTCCCTCCCCCACATGGGAGATTAACGCTCTCCCTGCTGATTCTGCATCTCTGTGTCGGCTGTAAACACACAATCTGAGTCAGAGAGCACCTGACTGCAGTGAGCAGCGACGTGCAAGAGACAATCTGAAGGGGAGACTGAAACATGGGGTGGATTCTCTGCTCATATTTCTCCATAGGCAGCTATAGGTAGCTTTAGGTGCCGACTTGTTTTTTTTTTTTAATGGCACAGTTGTCGTTTTACTCCATTTTATTGGAAATGTGGAACGCAGAATCAGCGTTCACGATGTTGTTTGTATTTTTTCCTACAGTTTTACCAGTCTAAGTGTCTCTGCATACGTGGTGCTATTTTAGCTCTTCTTGCAGCAAAACAGTCAGCTCATACAGGAGATGGGTAGTATGACTTTTGTTTTTGTATCTTTTATGCGGTACTTTTCAAAAATAAGTACATTTATTTACAAATATGTTCCATGTATAAATAGGTTCAGCTCATTTTTTTCTTTCATTCAACCTTTATTTAGGCAGGTTAATCCCATTGAGCCTCGAGGACTCATTTACAAGAGAGACCTGGTTTCAACAAAAAATTGGAATTACTTTAAAAGCATTCTTCTCTCAAAAATAATTTATTTACTTGGGGGAGTAGTGGCGCAGAGGTTAGAGAAAGTGGTCCTGTGATTAAGAGGTTGCCAGTTTGACTCCATGGGCTGACAACATCAAAATGTGGATGGAAAAGGTGAAACACCCACACCTGTCTCCACCCTCATTTGCCCCAGTCTGGGTCCCTGAGCAAGGACCTTAACCCCCACCATATGCACCCCCGGGCGCCCTAGATGGCAGCTCTCTGCTCCACACAGAGGGCTGTGGTAGCTCGGTTGTCCATGGTGGCATCAGGAATGGCACCTGGTGTAAAAACAATTGCCATGTCTTCGTGTGAGTTAGTTCACTGTGGTGAACCCTGAAGACGTGAGCAGACGAAAGAATAAAACAAAATATTTGTTTGCTTATTTATTTGTTTTTATCTTTAAGCTAGCATTTTGCTATTTCTAGTTTTTAGCTGCTTTTCTGTTCGGTTTATTATTTTAGCAAATTTGTGGCTACTTTTAGGTTTTGACTAGCCTTTTCCTGCATTTTGCTTTTAGTTACCATTCTTCAAAATTTAGCAATTACATTACAGTACTTTATATACTGTTGGCTTTTAGTTAGCTGTGGCTGAGTGGTTAGAGCAGGTGTCCTCCAATGCAAGAGTTGGGGGTTTGATTCCACCCGCAATCACATTGAAGTGTCCCTGGGCAAGACACTCAACCCTCATTGCCTCCGATGTGTGTCCCATTGGTGTATGAATATGATACAGCAGTGATTATTCTTTATACAGATACTTTGTATATTAGAGTGCTGTATGAATGGGTAAATGAGGACACAGATTGTAGTGTAAAGCACTTTGAGTGTCTTCATAAGATAGAAAAGCGCTATATAAGTACAGTCCATTTACCTTTTACTATTTTGCCATTTTGATTGTTTAACTACCATTTTTCTAGTTTTAGCTTTTAACTAGCCTGTTGTTACATTTAGCTTTTAGCTAGCTTTTTGCTAATTTTAGCTTCATCTTCTTGCTCATGTTTTGAGTTAGTCTTTTGTTACTATTAGCTTTAAGTTACCATTTGGATACTTTTGGCTTTTACCTGGCTTTTTCCTTCTTTTAACCAACCTTGCTTTTTCTTTAAGCAAACAATTTGCTTGTTTTAGCTTAAACAACTCACTTTCTTCAACAGATTATTAGCTGTCATTCTTTACAGATCACAACACGTTTGTTATTTTCTGATATAAAACAATTTGTTTAAGGTAGATTGGTGATAACCTACTGCCCCCACAGGCAGCAGATGGTTTTACCCAAATTGACAAAGTCTAATACCGTACTCCCCAAAATATAATTATTTTTAGTGGTTCCACACAAAACAGCAACCTTTAACAAATGACACTGTAAAATGATAGAGTGGCACAACAAGAGAGCTTCAGTGCACAAATGTGTTAAGGGATGTTTCAACTGCCCTTCAACTGAAATCCAGAAAGATTAAAGTTATCTTTAAACAGTCATAATTCTATTTTACAACAAACACCAACATATAAAATACATAGGAAGATATTCTAAATCGTCAAAATGTCATCTACAACTTTAAAACTCTTTTTCGTCTTCTTTTGACAAATCACTTTTCAGGGGTTGCCACAGTGAATCATCCTCCTCCATCTCCTCCACATCCTCTGTCCTCACTCCAACTACCTCCATGTCCTTTCCAACTGCATCCATATATCTCCTCTTTGTCTTTTTCCTGACAGCTGCATTTCTAACATCCTTCTACCAATATACCCACTGTCCCACCTCTGGATATGTTCAAACCATCTCAATCTGGCCTCTCTAACTTTATCTCCTAGTTTTTCAACCTGTGCTGAAGAAAACTGAAAAGATAAAATAGACTAAATAAAAAAATATGTTTGGTGTCAAAACACAAATTTTGGCCACTTGTGCATTTTTCACTTTACCTTTTCAAATGAAATAAAGCTCCTGCTCTCAATTTATAAATAGCAGATCCTCACTAAGAAAAACCTTGGAATAATAATAAAAAATGTATTTTATTTATTGGACCAGTACAATTTCAATGTCAGAGCTTTCAAACTAAATTTGTGACTAAAGTCATCGCTCTAAAGGTTTAAAAACTGGTTTTATCTGAACTTCACAAACAGAAAAATGTTGCAACGACGGAGGAATGCTTTGGAAAAAGATTGCCTAATTGCAGAGCTGTGTTGTTTCCAGCATGAATCTCTTTTGTCGAGAGGAAACATCAAAACATTTCCAGCACCTCAGAAGACATTTTATAATTCAGCAAGTGACACTTTAGAAGTAGATCTCACAACAGTCAGCTGAGAGAAAGCTGACTGCACTTTATTAGCTGGAAGCCGAGAGCCGACGTGTGAAAACTGAGGTGTTTATGCTCACATGACTGCCAGTTCACACTCATGTGACTAAAATTATCCAGCATACTCGTTAAACATGTAAATCTCTGCTTATCCAACTGATGGCGTCAAGGTTTATAAAAGTTCAAAAGAAACAAAGTTGTTTTAATCCGTGGAGTCAAGTTCATCCACGTCGGCAGTGTTTGAAGGAAGTAAAAGGGTAGGATTCTGAGGAAAAGTAAACCTGTGGTCTCAGTGGAGATATGAACGTTAGTAAATAAATAAAACCTGAAGTGTCTGGCTGCCTTATACTGGTGAGAGACATCTCTGAGTTAGAGGCTGTAGGGGGCTGGGTATTTTTCTTTCTTTTTTTTTAAGAGACAATCAACAATTTTGGTGGAAATCTTCATCATAAGGTAATTGGAATTTATCTGGGACCTATATTGAATAGTTAATCTCATGATATAACAAGCCAGGTGGTGAAAGGTTACATTTTTGGGGGCTCGTCCGGGATTTGTTTTATTTTAATTAGATTATTTTGTGTAAACAGTTTTGTATAACCCCCAATTCCGCTCTGCATGCATTCCAAGCAAGATTTTGGGTTGGATATTTTGCTCCTGGGGAACGTTTGACACCTGCTGCACCTCTGGCTCAGATCTGAGAAGGACAGCATGCTGCTGGGCTGATATGGAACATTTTTTTTGTTTGCTGCTTTTGAACAAAATAACCATCTAAAACATCACTTCTTTATACTTTTTGTAATGTTATGAACATTTTGTTTAGGATTTACTGACTGTGAAATCATGTTCTGTGACGCCACAGCAATAACTGATGATAATAATAATAATGCAATAATAATAATAATAATAATAATAATAATAATAATAATAATAATAATAAACATAATGATGTCAAATGTGTCCAAGCTGAGGATAAAATTGATAAGAAGCCCTTAGAACAGCCAAAATCCTGCAGCAGTAATATGAAAACAAACAATAGTAGATAAACATTAATACTACATTGCAAGATATAATTTTAAGAAAGTGTTAACAATATCAAAGGTAGCAATAAAAAATAGCTAAATATTAGGTCATGTAAGTTCTTGGTACATTCCTGGTAAGTACCAGGTACGTATTCAGTAAGTACCGGGCTGTACCGTGTAATGTTTATATGTACTGGTATAAAACCAGTGCAAATAAAGAACTAAACAGATTTAAGTACTTGCTTAAGAATCCTACAATTTAAACTCATAAAGCAAATTGGAGATTATTACATGGTTTCAAATTGTTGCTTTAAAGACCGTGTAAAGTGAATTTCAATATTTTCTTAAATAAACATTATAAATGTCATAATTGTAATGTTGTAAATGAGTAAAAAGTCTCAAAATTGTAGCTCAATTAATTTTGGAGTTATAGATGAAACTGTGTATAAAGATATGTCTTTTTCAGGATTTTTTAGGCGTGGTTTAAACGGGACCGCGTTTCGTCACGCGGTCCTCATTAGTATAGCCCCACCCCCTGCAGCTCCAGCCGTATAAATTCGCCTCGGTGGAGCCGTTCACTCGCGAATCGCAGATAGCATCAGATAGCAATAGCATAGATATTTTGTTCATTGTTAGCTAGCTAATCAATTATGCCTCGTTCGTGCATCTTCCCTGGATGTCGCAATGGTCAGGGCACCCGTACAAATAATAACATGTTTTTATATCATGTTATACTGAGTATCTGTAGTGCCTGGATAGGTCAATGGATAAAGTGCTTGCCTTCTGTCCCAAACTCCACGGGTTCAATTCCTGCATGGTACAACTCTTTTTTTAATTCATTCCAGATTAAAAACACACAAGAAAACTATTTACAAAAACAGCGTAACTCTTGGAAAAAGTAACTGCTGTTACAGAATTCAGATAAAAACAGAGCAGGTTTACTGGCTCTGCTGTCTGCCTCTCCACTGTGGGACACGAGCAGGACACGAGCGCAGCTGCGCTGAAACCACGCCCACGCACTGACACGCCCCCAGCGTTCCAGGGCAAGGCAAAATCATGTTTTTTCATGATTTTTGAGACTTAATTTTATAAGGTAAACAATGTTTTTAATCAGTCAGATTTATATGGGTGATTAATAACACATATTTATGCCATGTGACAAACTAAAAACACACATTTAATTTCACTTTACACGGTCTTTAATGTTTAAATTGTTGATAATAAAAATGAATGAACCGGTGTTGTTACTTTATTCTTCTTTTTTTGTCAATGTTTGTCTTTGATGTTTGATATTATTCTATCACACAGAGTTAAAAAATGTGCAGCATCTTGAATCTGAAATCAGAAGATTTTTCTGGTACCATTTTTATCCTATAAACAATATGTTTTATTTTTCACTCATTTATTGGGGTTGTGTGGGCCCTGACTTTTCAGCGGTCCAGTTGTTTCTTATTACCCAGAAATCTGAGTGCAGGAGCTCAGGGAGCCGTGGAGAGTTTATGTGGAGCTGTGTAAACACTCAAGTACTGTATCTGAATGCAGACTCTTGGCAAATCTGGCAACTGTCAGAGGCTGCTAAAGAGCACGTTTTAATAAAACTACAAAAACATTTTTGATGCAGCACAGAGCTGTATGATGACAGCAACACACACACAAATAGATCATTCAGTATTTTAATTTACAGCTCAACTAATTTATAGTCCTGATACTTCTACAGGAATATGGATTTTTTTTTTCTGTGCACCGCTCGAGTCTTGTTTGAGTTATTGTTGAGCCTGCAGCTTCAAACTGAGACAGATGTTATTTTTAACCTTGAAAAATAAACCACTCTTCAAACTGAGACAGGCTTCACTGATTTTCTGTGTGACAAAAAAGACCAACTGCCACAGACAAGAACACAAAACACACACTAATAAGAACAGGTACCAGAGAAGAGAGGGATGGGCGAGCTCTTACCTTCCAGTCGCCTGGTGGCATCAGCTGTTCACAGCACTCCTGCTGAGGCAGACAAGCAGATGAAGGAGGAAATAAAACATTAATAAAAAGGAAAGAGAAAAGATGTCTGAACTTACATACCGGTACTCTGCGAACTACGAAGCATCCTTTGCTGTTAGGATGATCACAGGGGTGCAGAACACACACACGCATGCACACACACAGTTTCCCAGGATCACCTCAGAAACTTAGAGTATGAACATTTATCATCTGTTGCTGCCATGCAGGCATGAAAAACTCAAATTTTCTGGAATCAGATTACCAATTTATTTGCTGTATAAGGCACACCTTTTTGCATAAATTTGCATGACCTGCAACTTATACAGCGAAGCGACTT